>VZTL01063203.1:45115-58340 GCA_013400535.1 Scopus umbretta
AAAAAAAAAAACCAGCTCAAAGCCAGCGCTTCTGGATTAAAATCAAGCAGAAAATCTTTGTGATAGACATCCATCTAGTCTTAAGGGTGTATGTGTGTTTTTATGGAGTGTAGGGTCCGTTGGCTGGGGGAGGGAAGAGGGAGAGATGATAATACGTCCAAAAGTCTATAAAGTGGTAAGAAAGCCATGAACATATTCTGCAAGTGCAGTCCTATGTTAACGTTCATCAATCGGGCACAGAAATCAAGCTCAGGTCAACAAGCTCCCATTTGAGCAGTATGCCAAGATTCCTAGCAGACAGCCCCACCGTCATGGTGCACGCGGGTGGCCCTTCGCTGTGCTCGCCCCTATTCTGAAGCTTTTGTGTCACCTGCCAAAGGCTGTCATCTTGTGTACACACACGCTGTTCAGCATCTTTACTTGCTTTCTGAGCCCTGAAAGCCTTCAGCACAGAGACACAAAAAACAATTAGTATAGAGGGTCATTGTTATTTAAAAAATAAAAGGTTATTATCTGTACTTTAAAAAAAAAAAAAATGCAAACCAACATGACTGGATCTTTTTTCCAAGCGGGTTAATGGTCAGCTTTTCTTTTTTTTTTTTTTTTTTAAAAAAATTCTGTTCCTCTACAGACCAGCCTCCCACTCAGATCAGATCTTGTTTTTCCCAAAGCTGTAATGGTCCTTTTAGAGTCTGATGAACTTTCTTATTCTGCTCGCCCCCTCAGAGGTCTGTGCTTGACATCGTAGCTAGACTCTGCTGGGCGTCATTGAGCAGTGATTTAGACTGTTGAGACTCAGCCCCAGTGACTTTGACAGACTTTCCTTCAGAGAAGGATGTGGGCATCGATGGCGGGATTTGACTGTAACAATATGGAATAAATAAGCAGCAAACATATAAGTAAAACTAGTCCATGTCCGTGTACCTGTTGTTCTCAGCATAACCTAGTTTCTCAATGGCTTGACACAAGTGTGTGAGGAGGGCCCTGCAGCATTTCTGAGTAGGATTTTATTGCAGCGACACCTAAAAACTTCTGCAAAACAGTTCAGAGAGAAACTTGAATGTGAGAGAAAAACTTGAATGTGTAATTTTTGGTTTTGTTTCTTTGTTTTCGACCTCGCAAACAGTTTAAGACAAACATTCTCAAATAATTAAAAAAAAAAAAACAAACCACCAAAAACCAAACAATGAAAATGTTTAGAAAAACACTGCTTGCACTTCTCTGCATTGTTCTTTGCTGCTCTGTTTCTGTTGGTTTTCAGTAAAAGTACCGTGAATCTTTTTGCCTATACTTATAGACTAGTTTAGGGGCATGCCTGTAATAAGAAACAAAGAATAAAACCAAACCAGCAACCAAAAAAAGCACTTAACTATGATGCTTTGGGGCTTTATGAATGTTCAGTTTCAGAAAACGGGGGTGGCTGTGTCAGAACCACAGTCCCAAGCACGCAGCAAAAGTCTGGGCAGCTGCATGCGGAGCAAGCGGAGCTCCAGAGAGAAGACTCCTGTCATCTTTTATATACAAATAGGTATGCATTTGTTGGTAAGCAAATATGGATAAGGTATTAGCGCTAATCTGAGGATTTCATGAAATGAAATCTGAACAGTCTGGTTGTCTCGCTGGCAACAAGGGAAGCAGAAAACTGTCCCAGATGCAGAGCACTCTACAGAAAAGCAAAGAGGGGTATGTCTCCCCCCAAAAACAGTTTTGGATGTAGCTATGTGGCAATGAAGTCCTTGGTGCAGTGTCCACACCAGCTAGTCCTGTATTTATGATGGCCTATTACCTTTACCCCCATTGGCTTGTATTTTCTCATCAGTGGGCCGTAAAGCACCTATTCAGCATTCAAGCCTGATTTAAACAAATAGAAAGACAGAATCTGAGCTTTGAAGACCATAAAATTGCTTTTCTGTGATTCCATTCAATTAACAAAACTGTGTGCGTACCTCGAGGATCTCATTACCATGATTGTGGCTGTGTGCCAGCATCTAGCCAGAAGAGCTAATGGAAACTTTGCAGGTTGTTTTGTAACATTAAAGGTTCTATAGAATCAAAGCAGAGATTTTAAATTAAAAGGCTGGAAAAACACTGGGGGTAGACACAACCTTTGTAAATGCTGTAAATCCACTCAATAATTACTATATAGTACTGGATTAAATACTGAAAGTCCCTGAGCTGCCTGGATCTGGTGGAGATTTGCTTGCATATGATCAAAGTGATTAAAAAGACCGTTTGCCCCCCTTTTTTTTTTTTATGCATGTTGTAACTATGAGAGTAAATAAAAATAAAATGTTTTGCTGCAGCAAATAGAAAAATATGAGAGATCTATACTTGTTCAGAGTTTTCATTTGCAGCGATGAGAATCAGGTTTGGAGTCTTGACTCCCTTCAGTTCAGAAATGTTTAAATGGCTGGGTTTTGATGGAGTAGTAGGGAACATCAGAAGTAACATCGTTAGATTTCTCTGGGAGGAGCAAGGGCTCTGGGCAGATACCAAGAGAGAGATACACTTTGTTTTCCCCCTCCCTTCTTCCCCCGTTAGCGTTCATACTGTACGAATGCTGATGCACGGCAGGTATCGGAAAGACTGTCACTGTTGATTAAGGACTGTGAGCATCCCACGATGCTTACTGGGGACTGGGATGGGGTAGAGGAGGCTGAATAAAAATTATAAGAGTTCTTTAAACCTTGCTTGTAACACAGTCCAACGTCCCTTCAGCGTTTGTACCGCCAGGTACGTAAGAGACTCTGAATCTGACCCTGTGTTTTAAAGTACTGCTGAAATTTTGGATGCTTCTGTTGTTTGTCCAGGAATGATGAATCTCTCTCAAAAGTCTCCAATGTAAGCTGTAGTGGTGGAGCCTCCTGAAGCTGTACTTTTCCGTGACTAACTAAAGCGGCTCTCCAAGCAGGCTCCAATGCTGACAGAAATGCATCTGCGCTTGGGGGTGCCTGTTGTGACTGTCATGTGCTGGGTGTGATTCTTTCCCACACTTCCAACCGGCATTGCTGTTGGCCTCCTGTTTGCTTACTGCAACCCTAATTGCCCATCTATCTCTGGGAGCTTCAGTACCAATTAATCTGTCTGCATATCCTGTCATAACTTAATATGTGGCTTTGCAGTATTCAGCCTCTCATTGATAGCTAACTAATGTTTGTGAGTAATTTCACCCATGTTTTAAAAAGCACATTTTAAGAAGAAACTGATCTTCAGCTGTGGCATGGTAACTTCAGGGATACCTGTTCCTGGTACTGGCTGTGGAGCAGAATGCATCATCTTAAACACCAGAAATGCAGATAACTTCCTTCTGCAGCTACTGTTTTGCAACTCACCTGTTTTGCTTCGTGTTGCCCCCACATAGGATCACGTCCATGACCAGCTACTGAGTGTCAGCTGACGAGTGGTGCTTATATAGCCAGTGGGTGATGCAATATCCTTGCAGTTGTCTGAACATACTTTAGGAGTTGGATGATGCTTTTTGATTTGTCAGAAACATCCTTCCTGCTCTCTTGATTTTCAGTTTCAATGAAAAGATGATAAAAGGCAGAGTTACGGCCACTTAGGCAACCTGTCTTGATAATCCCATATTTTCTGACACTACTTTTCTTCTGACAAAGGTAGCCTTAACTTTTGGATTCGCTAAACTTTGAGGGCTTTGCTTGTTTGCTTTGTTGTTTGACTGGGCAAACGTTTCGACACCGCTTGTGGTGGATTACATGTCAATACACTAATTTTGTTGGTAGCCACTTCTTGACCCCAGACTTGCTGGGAGGAGATTGCTGACGCACAATTTGGATACTGGGCTTTGCCTTGTCAGCCCTGGGTTTCGTTTTAGGGTAATGTGCTCACTAGGACCTATTCACTTCTAATCCTGTTCATTGTCTGAAAGGAAATCTCACAGCACTGTGACCTTTTCTTGCCTGTTGTACCTCCAGCCAAGAAACAACCCCGATCTTACTTTGAGTGGGTGTGTGAAGTTACTGTGGAGTTGGCAATAAAATGCAAGCGAGGTTTTAAAAAAAAAAAAGTGTACAGAAACTATCCTTTTTACTGTGCTTTTATTACATTGGATTGTGCACAGATGGATGGGCTTTTAGTTGGCTCAGGAGTAAAGGACCCACCAATATATATCTAAACCTTTCTAAAGCAACTTGAATTCCCTTAGGAGCAATGCATTAAAGTGCCTATGAAAATGGAGTTTTCTTTTACCTTGTGACCTTTCTGCTTTCCCATCACTAGACAGGAAAGACCCAGTCTCCGGTGAATATTATTATTAGTCAATAAAGTTAAAAGCAGAAGATCATATATATAGTGGGAGATAAATAATAACAAAAGTAGCCAGAACTAGGGTTGCCTACAGCTACTAATAAAATGTCACCTTCATTTTAGCTCTATATGCCTCTGAGATAATACTTAAAAATACATCAAAATCTGATGCTCTCAATGAGAATATGGCTGAGTGGACAGGTAAAGAAAGGTAATTCTAAATAACATCCGTAAAATATACTGGACAAGTGTAAAAGATTGCAGATGCACCTAGAATGTGTTTCATTTCTAGTTCCTACACTGCTAATGTAATTCAGATTTTTCAGATACATATATTTTTATATTGGGTGATTATCTTATGTGGAGCTTAGTAGATTTTACAAAATCCTTTCTTGGCTTTGTTGATTTCAGAGATACTAATTCTTACTTACTTGAAACACTGAACTGGGCACTTTAGTTAACTATAACTTTAGACCGTGGCTGGCAACTTGATAAAGAAAATTATAATGTTTAAATTACATCAAATTTCTTGCATGCTCTTGTTTATAGGATCTGGGCAAATCAAGTAAAATTTGTGCATACTTGCCCAACTTTAAAAGGAAATAAATCTGCAGTGTTATCTCTGCTTTCTGAGAAAATTCTGAGAAACAAGTCTGTTGCTGAGAACAGTCACAGAAACATCTCAGTTGAAGTAGTTCTGGATTGGTACTTTTATTTTCTTGATAGTAGTTCCACTTTTTTGGGGGGTGGGGGTATCTACAGAATAAAACCACTGTGGACCTGCAAATATGTCTAAAGCTGAGGGCAAAGTTGTCTTCAGAAATCACATGCTCACAGATTCAGACTAGTGATGACTTTGGCTCGGCACATCTGCTGCTGCAAACCTTATTTCAAGTTATTAGTCAAAATGTGAAAACTATACAGACATCTCTTGCAGAAAGCTGATGATCTGTCTAATGATCCTCAATACTCTGGGGAAAGCCAGAGAAAATGGTGTGTACTTGCATGCTTTTCATTGAGAACCATTTATTAGTGTAGACGTCAAATGGGTAGGCTATAGTAATAAACAAAAATGGGTTTATAGCTCATGTTGTGAGACTAGCTCTCGTGTCTGCAGCTTTGAATAAATGCTGCTTGTAGCAGTCTCTCTTGCCTTCACACTTCTCATTCGTGAAAAGGACTTATTGAAGTGTATTTGTTCAAATAAATCTCTTTTTAATTTATAATGTGTAATCAACAACGTGTAGAGTTCATCTACATTTTAACCTAACAATGTTGTTCAGTTAACATTTAGTCAAAGTCAGTAGTTTTGTGTAAGCACTGGGGACCTAATTTACATACCTTGTATATACACGTAGTGACTTTGTGACAAAAATGCTATTAGAGGGGATTCTGAGCCATAAATATCTTCTGTTTCTCTTTTTTTGGCAATCTGAATTTCCACTGATCTGCCACCTTAGCCAATGATGATCTCAAAGTTGTAACTGTAGCCGTACAGTTTTGGTTAGTTTTTGCAAATTGAAACAGCTATTTCTATATATTCTGCTTATTTGCTGCCTTAATTCTTTGGGACAGATTGTGAAGGTTGTTCTGAATTTCAACATGTGTGCAGAAGACCAAATATGATAACAGGCTGAACTGGAGGTAGCCGTGTCCTGTTGTAACATCCAAGGAAGGTATTGAGGAGGAAGAGATGTCCACAGAGCCCCTGACAGAATTTCACCTCAATTATTTTGTTGGAGCAGTAGGATGAGAACAGGTTTCTGCCTTATCTCCAAGGGCTCCTGGGATCCTCTGTGCTCCTATATTCCAGGAACATCCATCTTCATGATGACACAAAGACGTTAACGAGCTGCTTCTGTTGACTTGGGCTGCAAGATGGCATCTCATTGTGAAAGTGATGTATGATAATACTCCAGCTCGTATCTGAATAAGACATTAGCTTTTTCCAAAGTAACAAGTGATAGGACAAGAGGAAACGGCTTTAAGTTGCATCAGGGGAGGTTTAGATTGGATATTAGGAAAAACTTATGCACTGAAAGGATTATCAAGTACTGGAACAGGCTGCCCAGGGAAGTGGTTGAGTCACCATCCCTGAAGGTATTTAAAAGACAGGTAGACATGGCACTTAAGGACACAGTTTAATGGTGGACTTAGTAGTGTTAGGTTAATATTGGACTCAATGATCTTAAGGGTCTTTTCCAACCCAAATAACTCCATGATTCTAAGATCCATGGAAACTGTTTTCACAGGCTTTGACTTCTTCCGCAATGCACTCCTCCTGACTTTCCTGGCCTTCGGAGTTATAAGCCTGGATGGCACTTTCTGTTGGGGTAGAAGAAGAAAGAAATGGGTTTACAAAGATATCTTATCTCAGCCATGGAACCAGTAGAAAGGGAGAGTCCATAAGATTAGAAAGGGAGAGTGAAAGTCTTTGCAATATGTTTGGGTACAAAATTCTTACCTTGGTATGGGGATTTTTTCCCATATCCCTAAGAGGAGATACTATTTCTAATGACATGGGAAAGGTCTAGTGGTTAGTATGGGAACACTACACCATAATGCCTTTTGTACTGTGTCCACCACCACTTCACTTCAGTAGGAATATGGACTTTCCAAAACTTGTGCGTTTTCATTTCAACCACTTGAAACACTCAGCAGAGAAATATCTAAAAGATTGTATTGTAGGCAGGCATTTTTATTTTTTTTTTCCCCATTCGAAATGGTCTCACCCCCAGTACTTCTGATGCCAGCTGAAATGGGAATAAAAGCCACAAGAAGGTGCTGTGGTGGCACGTGAGCAGACAGTCTTGGATGACATCCAGTGCATCTGAAACCTCTGTGTGAAGTTGTTCTTGTCTGGGTTAGCAAGGGACTCTTAATTGGATGGAAGAAGTATGCTTTGGTTGACTGTTGACTGATCTTCCTTAGTAATCGCTGCTGTATTATCTAGTGTACTATAATAGTACTGTAGGCACATGTGTGTGATCTAAAAATAAAATTACAAAAAAAAAACAACCCAACCAACCAAAAAACCCCCTCTGTTTTAGCAAGGGGCAATCTGTAGCTTTAGACTTAACTACTGCAATGTTTCTCTTCTGAGCTGATTATGATGGTCATCTTGGGTGTGTTTGTAGAAAAATACCATTGTACAAATGTTTGTCAGCAAGTGGACAACAGCCAATTACCTTTCTTGAACTTGTGACATTTCCATAGCAGAAAAAAATGTTTCAAATGGCCGTGTTTATGGGGCAAAGGGGTACGCTGCTTATGAGAGCTTTCATGACAATTGGCAATCAAGTAACAAAATCTGCCCAAGGTTATGTGCAGCAGTGCTCTTAAGTATAAAAAAATTCTTGCTTGCCTCTTCCTAAAGCCATTGTAAATCGGTTGGATTATCAAACACACAATTAACAGTATTACAAGTGTGCGATCCAAGGTAAAATACTGCTGTTTCAAGCATGTAGTGGGCAGTTCTATCTGGTTATGAGTCTGGTATGTCTGACGTGAAGGAGGAGTATTCCCCAAAGCTGCATAACAAGGCTTCCCCCCCATCCTTGGCTCAGTCTGTAGGCAATGGAGAGAGAAGCACCTCCAAGCAGAGCAACTCGGAATTGCCCGTCTCAGAAGCCAGTCGTTCTCCCCTGACTATGGGGAAGCTTCACTAGGCTGAAGTTAATCCCTGAACATAAGTCCACTTGGATACATCGGTATTCGGCTGCCTGCAGTGCAAACTAGTGCATCACCTCAGTCCTCCTGCAGATCTTCTAAAACTACCGTTAAGTGGGCTACTTGTATAGTGACGGCGATGGAGCCACAGCAGTATGAAACCAGGGAAGAGCCTGAGCTTTTACCAGCATCCAAACGTTGTTTGGAAGGTTGTGCTGATGTCTGCACGGTTATGGCTACACTGCCTGCACAGTGCCCGAGGAAATACTTACTCCCAAGTTAGCTCAGTCCACACTGCTGTACAGCAGCATGAGGGGTAAAGCAGTAGCCTTCTGGATCTCATACTAATTTTAAGGCCAGCTTCTTTTCATCTTTTATAGACTCCTGCTGCTTTGTTGAATGTATTTGCGAAGTCAAAATTAGCTTTTTTCAGTCTTTGAGGTAAATATCTGCTTACTCGTTCCAATTTATTTGCTATCAGCATGTATTGCTTATGTTGACATTATGTGAAAATTTTCAAGTTGTATTAATTGAGAGCAAGTCTGCTCTTGCTGTTTGAGACATGTCCTGGGCACTCACTGTATGTCCATCTTTAACTGTTAAGATGGGTTATTTGCCACGTTAATGCCATTTTTCCTGTCTGTGGTTAGTATTTGTTGTGGTTTAAACCTGATTGGTAACTAAGCACCACACAGCCGCTAGCTCCCCCTCCCCCTGCCCCGGCGGGATGGGGGAGAGAACCGAAAAAAAGACTAAAACCCGGGGGCTGAGATAAGGGCAGTTTAATAGGACAGCAGAGAAAAAGGAAATAATAATAATAATAATAGAAAATACAGAACAAGTGATGCACAATGCAATTGCTCACCACCCACCCACCGATGCCCAGCCTGTTCCCGAGCAGTGATCGCTGCCCCCCCAGCCAGCTACCCCAGTTTATATACTGAGCGTGACGCCATATGGTATGGAATAGCCCTTTGGCCAGCCTGGGTCAGCTGTCCTGCCTGCATTCCCTCCCAGCTTCTTGTGCACCCGGCAGAGCATGGGAAGCTGAAAAGCCCTTGATTAGGGTAAGCACTGCTGAGCAACAACTGAAACATCAGCGCGTTATCAGCATTGTTCTCATACTAAGTTCAAAACACAGCACTATAGCAGCTACTAGGAAGAAAATGAACTAAGCTGAAACCAGGACAGTATTAACAACCTGCCTCCTACAAGCTGTGGAGGAGGGGGTAAATAAAAATGCTACTTTTGGACAGCCTGTCTTCTAACTTTAAAACTATCCTTGACTTAGATGTCTCTTTGAATTAATCTCTGTTATTTGGTACCAGATGGCAAAACAAACCCTGGTCCATTCTGTTGGCAGGTGACAAAAGAGTTGGGCTGTGCCCTGCTAGGCACAAGACTCGCCTGTTTTAGTCAGACCTGCCATGTGTGTGAAATGGCTCCAAGTTGAATAAAATGCAGTCCCATGCATACCTAACCGTGTTAGGTTTTGCAAATATTTGGCCTACATTCTTCTGTTCAGTTTTCCGTTCTTTAGCTAAAGGAAATTGCTTCTCATCTTATCCTCTACCAGGACTCTAAATAATTCTTTTCTTTCATCTATATTGTTACCTGGAAGTTATTTATAGACTATGATCATATTCTGCTCAATCCTCTTTTCTGGATTATGTAACTTCAGCTTCCTTATTCTGTCTTCATATTCAGTATCTTATCCTTCAATTCCTCTATCATTTAAGTTAGCCTTCTTTGTATGTGCCTAGATATTTTATATCTCTCTCTGCAATCCGTTGAGATAAGAGCTGCATGTGATATTGCAGTTGCGGTCACGTCATGGCTTTGTACTGTGGAATTACTACCTCCTTGGATTTATAGGACATGCATACACATCTAAGACCAGCAGTTGCTTCTCCTGCAAACAGATCAAACTTGCAAAATAATCTTTCATCTCCAATCAAATGTTGACCCTACTTTCAGATGGCATCACACTCAACACTTTTAGACAACTATAGTTTTTGTTAGTGCTGCTTATAAACCAACCTAAAACAGGAATAGCTTTATTTATTATGAGTAAATATTGCCTTGTTTTCTGCGCCAGCACATTTTAAATGTTTGTGTATTGCTATCCTCTTTGGCTCTGTAGACAAAGGCAAATGAAATGGGAAGATGAAAAATATTTCCTCCAAAGTACATGAACTTAATGCTTATGGACTTAAAAAATGAATTTAAAAAATCATTCATCTTTACTTGATATGTATTTGAGTTTTGGTTAATTTTCATGTGTATTTGTCACTTCTGTTTTCAAGAAAGCAACGAAGTAATAGTTCTAAAATAGAAAGAAACCAACTGCATGCAAGACCAGTTGCTGGATATACCAGAAATCTCACAAAACCAACTTCAGTTTCTGCGTTTAGGGAGGTCCCTAAATTTTTTACAGGCTTGGTTGGTTTTCTTCTCCACCGCCATCCCCCCAGTACATCAAACCTCTGAACTGTGTCTGATTTATCTATCTTGAATTCAAGATGTTTTCAGTTTCAACATGATCCAACTGTGAATTACATTTATAAATCAAATTACACAGAAATATCATGGGGTTCTATTAATGACATCTGTAGTAACTTTGATTATAAAAAAATCTTTATTTTAACTTTCTGTAATTTTCTGGTAATGTGCATTTTCCAAGTCAGTAGTCTCTTTCTGCTAAACTTATCCTTCGTGTCTAATTCTTTCTCTACTGCCGTTTCTTCTCCCTTGAGTAACATTTAGCACCTTTTGCTTCCTTCCAGAGTTGCTTATCTGTGTGAAATAGCTCATGCTACTGGCATCTTGTATTGTTCTTGCCTGAGTGAATGCTAGAATTTCAGAACTAGTAAGAAAGCATTTTGTTCCTTTATTATCAAATTCTTCTACTCATCTAGATGTAAACACTTAAAGACTTGGTGCTGATTGTATCACCGTTGGTGGTTTCTTACTCTTCCCACCCAGATTTATCCTTGGCATCAGTGGCCACGTTTCTTATTTGCTTCCATACTAGTTCATGCCAGAGATTAATTTGTTTCATTGTCTTCGGTTGGAAAAAATGTAAGTGTTGCTGTAATATTGTATGAAATATTTTGATGCGTCGTTCTGGATGATGCTTTATCATAATTCAGGTGAAAGGCGAATAAGGCAAGCTGTCTTCAAAATGTGCCTCCTACCCTCTGTGATGGAGGTCCTTGCCAATTGTTCGCAAATCCATTCTGACTGCTGGGTTATACTGCTTATTTTAAAAAAAAGTTTCAAATGCATTAAGTACTTTAAGATTAGTGCCAAAATTAATGTCATTAAGTAGTCTAATAAACCAAGTGTGTTCCCTTTTAAAGTTAGCAGTCACTGAGATCTGGGAGAGCAGTGTTAGTCCTGAAAAGTTGAAACACGGTCCTACTGTCCCAAGGGAAACCGAAGGAAAGGGGACTTGCTGCAAAAATTGAACTGTAATTAGAAGATGATGGGATTTAGGGAGAGAATTTAAGCCATTGGAAGGCATCTTTCTAGCCCCGGAGCTGGAATTTTGTCTCGTACCTCATTGCCACCGAGTCTGTAGAGACGTGGCTTTGATTACCATCTCCTCAGTAAATGACTAGTTCCTTCCTAATGTCTGTCTTGGGTTATTAGATGTGGACTTCATCTTGCCATACTGTGCTGGGAGCAGAGGAGTTCAGGGTGGTTATTCTTGGTTTGCCTCCCCCATCCTCAGAGAAGGTCTTCTGAATGCCCTTGACATTACTTTTAACTGAAGGGTGGTGAGGAGCAGGTTAGGGGGTGTTCTGTGAGTGCCCCAGTTTAGGATATTGGGGGTGTTGGTTATTTATTTATTTTACTTGGCATCATTGAAGGGTAGTAGCCTGTTTAGGGAGTTTGTGTTGCACAAATAGCAAAAGAAAAATGTGCAGTGGAAGACAGATACGTACAGATAACAACAGGTTCTCAGGATTAAAAGAAACCATTTGGTTCCTAATTGTACAGCTGAAGCTTTCTGTATTGTTTTGTTTCCGAAACAAACGATGCTGCCATGTTACTCTGGTCAGCTACAAAAGCCCGGGAGTGCCCTTGCAGCCCTGCAGAACTGTCTGGCATCTGGCAATGAGGCCAGAAAATGGAAAGACAGCATGAGTGGGCTCTGCACTACAAGTGTGTGTCCCTGCGGTATTTATAGACTCTTACAGCGCTGTTGGTAGGCAAAGCAGAGGCAGAGAGCATGAGGTCATGCTGCTTGTGGTCATGTTGTCAGCAAGAGAGAATAAATGAGTGTTTGGGGTTTTTGTGGGTGGGTTGTTTGGTTGGTTGATTTTAGGGGTTTTCGGTTTTTTTGGTTGATGAGGTTTTTTGTTTGGTTTTTTTATTTGTGGTTTTTTGTTTTTTTTTTTAATCTAAGCTACCCAGGTTGATTAGTCCTTCGAGTGCAGACAGTTGGCCTGCATGGATTATCTGCTCTCGGAGTGTCTGTGTACCTCCTGGGATGAGCAGCAATGGCTGTTAAACAGCTTCATCTCACAGACACTGGAAATGCAATGACAGCTACTCCTGAGCCAGCAGCCATGTGTGTTTTGGGAGGAGATCCCTTTGCAAATGAACCAGGTTTTCAAGGTCTGAGCAGTAACTTGTACTGAGTTCACTTGCATCGTAAGGAATTATCCTTGCAAGGTTAAATAGGAACACTGGCTCCTATTCATACAGTTTCCTGGTCTGGAGGGGGGGAAAAAAGTCTGTAGCCATTAGAGGAGCCAGAGATGAGGTGTTCGTAAGATGTGAGTGACTGCTGGGTGTAATGGTCCCCTTCCCTCAGCCGAAGCCATGTCTCCTGCATTTGCAGGCTGTGGCACACATCTTGGGCCTAGCTGGGACACAGCTACATTTTGCACATGAAGTCACTGAATGTTGCTGGTGCTGGGCTGGGAGTCAGGTGGCTGTGACCCCCTGACATGGCATTAATCCATCTCAACAGAGAATCAGAGGTGGGAAAGAACAATTTTGTGGAAAGTTAGGATGTCAGAAGTTGATGCCACACCACCACTATGGGCTTACAGATGTTGCCTGCTAACTGCTTTTTGTGCCTTGGTAGCCCTTGCACCTTAATTGCTTTGTTCTTCAGCTTGCAATCAACATGACCACCATGGTACTTGCCTTCAGGTGTGTTTTTAAATTGGAATAGCACAGAGGATGCTTACAGAGGCAGGAACTGCTCTGCTATCCCTTTGGTGCTCTCTCTCTTTTCTTCCCCCCCCCCCCCCGCCGCTCAGCTCCGGACCCT
>VZTL01063203.1:61775-115446 GCA_013400535.1 Scopus umbretta
GGGGTTGCCTGGGGTGGACATCAGCACAGAGTTTATTTCCCTCAAAGTAACTGTCATCTTCGTGAAATATGCTCACGTCTGATCGTAGCCTTTGGCAGTAGTCTTGAGCAGGAAAACATTCTTCCAGTTCAGGTGTTTGGGGCCTGTATTCATCGCGGAATACTCTTAATGAAGGTAGGGAAGCTGCAGCTCATGGAGTTAATTGTACTGCATTTTACTAATGCACTGCTGTGATATTTATGACCTTTCTCCTTTCCTTTATCCGAGGATCCTTTATCTTATATCTTTTTTATTTTGTGATGTTGACTGAAGCTACCAGGTTATCCAAACAACTTGCCAGCCTCAAAACAAAACATCAAACTATCCCCCTTTCCTTAAAGACCCTTTCACTACCACCACAAAGCTATCTGTTTTTTTGGGGGTGGGTGAGGGTGTGGAGTGCCAACCTCAAATCATCTTGCAATTTGCTAGCACAGCAAATGGGTCTAATGAAAATAAAAGGACAACTGAGTAACAAATTCAAGTCTACCCTGAAAGGAAATGGAGAGACGAGTTCCTGTGTGAAAATGTAGCTTTTTCTTACATCATATTGTATAAGGCGACTGTTGCATTTTAGCTGAGTAATTGAACTCTGGGGTACATGCTTATGATGCCGGGTGAGCAGCATGAACTATGCTGAGAATTTCTCACGGTTAAGTCACAGACCTATTAAAGCTTAAGCAGCAGCTCAGTAACACTGCGATGCCATCTTAATGGTAATAATAACCCCAGGGATTCCTGACAATTTACACTCATGAATTTATTGAAACAAATCAGCTCTTTAATGAAAGCACCTGCCTTCAAGCAATGGCCAGAAGTTACCTATAGGTTGTGAGAGGCACTTCTTCCAATGTATACTTTCTATCCACTACTCCCAAAACATGCATGAAAAAGTTTTCTGTACATATGACCTCAGTGTTGAAGAGCATTCATGCAAGACCATAGTTGCAGCAGTCGGTATATTGATGCTAATTCCATCCATCACTCTGCGCAAAGTCTGGACCGCTTGGTCCTCTGCAGTATGGTCCTCCTGGGCTCAGTGCTCAGGCAGAAGCCCAGGCAAGAATTGCTGAGCTGCTGCCAAGCTGCAGCTGCCCTTTGGCTTTTCTCTAGTCTGTGTTTTGTTGATGCTCTTCATAAAGATAGGGAAGAGAAACTTGGCTCGTTTGTAAAGGGTTCATTGCTTTGTTACATACATTTTAGGGAGGAAAAAAAACCAAACAAATCCTTAAAACTCTGAAAATTGTAGGAATTGGCAGCTCAATTTCTTATTTTACCAAAAATCTCCTCTTCCTTGCTTTATCCACCCTCCTGTTGTGCAGTGGAGCTGGAAAGTACTACAGCAACTTAAGGGCAAACATTTGTACGGTCTGGGTCTGTCCCAGGCCTTCAAGAAGCCAACCAAACTATATTGGGTTAACTTTTTTTTTATGTACTTCTTGGCATAGTCCTGTAGGGTTGGATTCTGTAAGACTCAAAGCTGAGGATTTATAACCTGACCTTCATTCTGATTTAAAAAAAAAGTAAAATTACAGTGAAGGGGATAAGGAAAGCATGTAAAGCATAACAGTAAGTTGACAGGTGTTAGAAGAAGATTGACCAAGCTGAGCAAACCTCACTGCAGGCACAAGAACAGCACTGAGGGAATCCAGACTTGGCAGCAGCAGAGGCTAAAGTTTAAAGAAAAATAGATGAATTATAGAGAAGAGACACTAGATTTCACTTGCAGTTGATAGTATCTGGCACCTGTTTCCATCCACAGGTGGAAGGCTGTGTAATTTGGCAAAAAGATGCACAGAAATAACCTCAGGCATTGTTTCTGTGTGGCACTAGACCACATCAAAATTACATGGGGCATGACAATATTTAGATCAAAGCTTAAAGCTGAAAGGGCATCCAAACATTATTGTACCTAAAAATAAAAAATAAAATAAAAAAATTAAGTAACCCTTGTAAAACTTTTGGCACAATATTCCTTTGGGGAAAGAGGGAGATAAATTCTGAAAATAACTATGAGCCTTGCATTGATTGAAAGTGAAAATTTAGACTTGTAGGTTGGGAAAAGCCACTTTTAAAGGATGAAATTGCATTGTCTGCTTTTTTTATAGAGTTATTATTAGTAATGTGATATGAAAATCTCTTTCATCTTATTGTATGATATGTGAGTTGACAAGTGTGTGCTGTGGGTTAGCCATGCAATGTTCAGCACTGCTAGTGCTACTGGGTCTGTGTCATTTAGGTTCCAGAACTTTGGGGGGCCAAAGTAAAATGTGTTTAGAAATCACTAATATTCTAGATACCCATTTGCTTCCCAGCTCATGCAACTCAAGTTCTTAATATCAAAGGAGTAGAAGTTTAGGGCATAGTTTATGTTTTCGTAAGTGCATTAAGCATCACAGTTCCACCTAACAAATGAGAGATCCATGAGTGGAGGGGAGCTTTTGACCTCCCAAGCTCTTTGCTGATAAGAAACTGTCCCTCTGTGTCCAAGGTCCCTATTAAGGAGAAGAAGCTCATAACTGAGGATTTGCTTAGGCATAGGGGTTAAGAAACTGTTAAGCTTCTCTCTATAGCTTGGATTTTCAAGAGGATCTTACTAGTTTGACCTAGTAGAGTAGCGAGTGATTTTTGATGTAGAGGAAAAATAAAGAAACTTTAAGGGGGCAAAACAATAAGTTTAAGTTGGATAGGTCCTTTTAACAGCTTGCAACTTTCAATTCTTGTGTTAGCCTTTAAAAAGACATGCTTCTGTATCTTTACTGTAAAGCTGGCAATCTTGAAGCAAAAATCTTTTTTTCTGGGCCAGATTGGAAGAGTCCTAAAGTTTGTTTTAAAATGAAAGCCAGCCACAATCTGTAGGGAGCACAACACTCTTCTATAAAGTAAACATTAAAGTTTGAAGAATCACAACAATGTGAGTGACTTCAGTTGCAATTTCTTGCTGACATCCAGGCTATAACTGACTTTGCATTGACTCTGCAAGATAGGTATAAAATGCTGCTGTTATAAATTGGTGACGGTTTTGCTCTCTTTTTGCATGTTACATTGCGAAAAGAGAACAAAGCCAACCAAGTTCTGTTATCTGTGCTGACAGTAAGGGAGATTTTTACGGACTGAAGACAAATGCTGTAAAAGCTTTTGTGAATAGCATACACTGATCTGGTGGTAAACCCATCACAGGACTGAAGGAAAACAGTTTTCAAACACACTTTTCACACAGATGCTATTCTTTTCATGGAGAAGAGCACGGGGAATCTCTTGTCGTATGAATTTTGTGGTTGCTGCACTTCAAAATATCTCTCACTTCTATAAAGCTCGCAGGACAAGTTTTTTTCTGAAAGGGATTTATCACTGCTATTAACTGCCAGTAAACACTGTGTATTTTAAATATTTTACAGCTACATGAAGTGATTGGCACTCAGGGCACTACGGTTTTATGCAGCATATCTGTCAAATGTTTATCATACTTCCAGTTTCATGATATGTTTTACCGAGAAATGTGATGATCAGTACATACTTTTTATAGATTACTCCTTTACACCAGGAGGAAAAGGTGAATGTATAAATGAATTCCTAGTGTGTTTTTACATGTTCATCCCTTAGTTTTTGCTTGGGTCATCGAAACCTTTAGCAGTGCAGGAGAATAATCTGATTTAATGACAAGAACAAAGAACCAGCTCTCTGTTTTCCAAAGTTGCAGCAGATGTAGAGAATAAATTATAAACAATTTTCCAAACATAATGTTTAAATTTATAGCAGTGACATCTTGATCTTGCATGAGAAATACAACATATACATACTAAACAGAACAGTTCATGCTAACCAGATGCAGGGTCATCCATTAGCAATACTTTATCTGATTAGTATTGTTAATGGAAGGGCTTATCTAGCCATTTCGTAAAAGCAGATCTGCTGTAGATCATGATTTCTTGTCAGTACAGTCATCAAGGCTATCATGGTTAAGACAGCCCAGCTATTAACCTGCTAGAGGGAACTGGACAGAAAAAATATACTGAGCAGTCAGTGAAACAGAGACCCTTCCATTTATTTTTCTTCCATGCATTGCATTGCCCCCTGCACTGCTACCTTTTCTATCATTTCACTTGGCAAGACAAATTGTTTTGGCATCTTTCTTTACTCAACGTCTAATATGTTCAGTGGCTTGATTGTGATAATTAATGATAGTTCTGAGTTTATATTCATCATGGTATTGATAAATAAAAAGGTACTACTGAAAGGGCATGTTTCTGGAACAGATGGAAGTACCATGGTTACATCATAGGTTATTTTAAAATGTGTAGATTAGGAAGCAAGCAAAAGTTAATTTTCTCCCTGAGAAAAGAGTGATCTTGAGAATGGATTATCCTGCCTTAACTTTGAAGATGATCTGCCTAATATTTTAATTTTTCCAGTCAACTTCTGCTGTTTGTTTTTAGTATTTCTGACAACAGGCACACTATTTGATGTTCTGTCTTCATTATAAATATATGTTTAGATATTCACAATTCAGCATAACTTCAATAATTTAGAATTTATGTAGAAAACAGTTCAAACAGGTAATAAGTTGTTTAGAGTAATCTATAGTAGTTTTGAGTTTCTTTTTGAAGCCACCGTTCAGTTAAAATATAGTGGATTTCTTGTTTGTTTTTAATAACCTGGGAAAAAAAAATCTTCTGTTTAGAGGTAAAATACATGTCTTTAACAAACAGGTTTTCCTCAGCTATTTGCCTGGCACTGAGGCAAAAGCATTTCTTTTTAATTGAAGATGTTGATACGTTTAAAAAGCTGTTGAGTTTCAATACATTGGAAAACAATCCTAAAACACGTGAGGACCCGCTATGACTTGCATGCATGGTGACAAACACATGAAGTAGCTGTGCTATCATGAAACCACGGCGCTGCTATTGGTATTGATCCCAGTCCCAGTGCTGTACTGTGTTTGCAGCTCCCATGTCAGACCCCAGCAGCAGGGAGTCAACTGTTTGTTGCCGTGGTTGTGGAGCTGCACCATTAACTTGGAGTATCTTCTCAAACAAAACACGTTCCTTCCCTGCTTTCAAGAATAAGTTAAAGAAGAATGCAAACTTTGGAAATATTTTAGATTTTATGTACTTCCTGCTAAGACAAGATGACTTTGTTTGACGGACGTCTGATTATAGGAGATGGCTGTATTTCTTTTCCTAAAATTGTAACTGAGGTGGTTGTATTTCTTTTCCTAAAATTATAACTGAGCTTACCTACTGATACTTCTTTTAAATATCCTTTTAAGTATTGGAGACTTCCCCCACTATTTTTTGATTTTTTTTTCTTTTTTTCTTTTTCTTTGTTTCTCTCTTTATTGCACACACTTTCTTTCATTTGTTCTCATCTTTCTAACCTTGCTTGCATTCCTTGATTCTTCTTTATTTCCACATCTTCCTTATTTTTACCTTTCTTTTTTTTCCCTCCATGTTTCACTTCCCTAGATTGGATACAGAACCTTATGTCCCACACTCTAGGTGTGTATGGATCTGCCCCTCCCTGTTCACCTGCCTGCCTCCTTCACTCCTTTTACTCCAGGGAGTAAAACCTGGAAGATCTGAACAAGGGTCTTCTGACAGTAAATGCATCTAATGTCTACCATAACCACAAGATCATCACAATTCTTGAATTCTTGGATGAACCGAGAAACACTAAGAGCTGTAAAAACTAGCAAAAAGGCCACAGCATGCAAGTTTTGGCAATGAGGATGAATAGAAAAGGTCATATCTCAGGTCTATTTGCAAGGTTAGGACATGGCTAGAGAACAAAAGTCACACTGAAGGTAGACTTGAAGATGGCATCCTGTTCAAGGATTGTGTGATTGGCGAGATGGTAGAGTCAGGGAAGGAGATAGCAGGAAAGTCTACTGTGTTTTAACCCTGTTGTTCTTGAACTTGTTAATCATTACAGGAGATGTCAGAATGAAAGTTCAAATTACTGACTGGAGAAAAGGAAATGGGTATGCATGGGAGAGGTAAATCAATAATATCAGCATAGTAGTCCAATTTCTTGATGAGGTTGCCTGGGGAATATGATGCAGAAGGTTAAAGAACACAAGCCAGGCCCCTGTTAGATCTTTTCTGAAAATCATGGGGGGGGGGGGGGCGAGGATTATTCTCTTAAGTAATAATTGGAGGGGTAGGAAAAAAAGCATTAGACTTGTTTGAGAAAAAGCTTCTGACTGACTTTTCAGAAGGCAGTTGGATGGCCAGGGCACTGATAAAAAACTGACCGAAAAGACGACACTGAAGCCTTCAGTGAAGGCAGGAATTTGTACAAGAAGTACAAGCCAGACTGCAAGAGGTCAAAAATGGAAATGGAGAGTTTCAAACAGTATTTGTAAAAATGCTTGTGGGAAGCGGGATATCCAGACAGTTCCCATGCTGTGTAATGAGGCAGAACAACAAGTGCGTTGAGGATGAAAAAAGTGGAAAAGGGACATGATCTGCAGCCACATGCACAGGGGCAAAGAAGGCAAAAGAATGCAAGAGTAAAGTGATAACAGGCAAAAAGTCATCAGCATTCATGACCTGGAAATCACTGGGACTTCTAGTGGCAGGAGTGAGGAGGAGGGGTTGATGCTCTGTTTTGGCTGAGACCAGAAGATAGAGAAGGCTATCACGGTAGCAAGAGTAAACATGTTGTTGCTTAGTTGGAACAAAGTCAAATTAAAGGTTAGTCTGGTGGGGTGGAAGACTTGAATCAACGCTCTTGGCTGAATGAAGATAGGAGGGTGATACAATGTCTAACTGAAGGAGTGGAAGACACAGTTGTCAAAAATTAGTTCAGTTAGTTATGAAGAAGGGAAGGAAGTAGTTGGTTGATCCTAGATGGCAGCAACAAGGAAGGGAAATGCAAGCAGAACTAGATGTGACACTAAACCAAAAATAAAATAATTGAACAAAATTCCAGACTAGAGAGGATTTGGAAAAGGTCACTAGGGGAGTCCAGTATCCCATGATCATCTGAGCAGACTTAGGGAGAGTGGTAGGGAAAAGGATAAATCACTCGGAAAGTGTAGTTAAGGAGTAATTTCGGAAGAAAGCATCTTGATCTCTGAGGGAATAGTGGAAAAGGGAATTGTAAGGAAGCTGTGGCTGGTTATGGTAATTTTAAATACAGAGTTTCAGAGAAAATAAAAGCAGAGACAGAGGGAAAGTAAAAGGCTGAGAGAAAGGTTGTACAGCTAGGAGTAATGTGACTAAAGACCTGGAGGTAGTGCCAAAACTGGTGTGGGAAGTAGGAGGTAGATATGGCAGGAAGGTTACTCCTGGGGGAGAATGTCACCAGAGGTAGGATGGTGAGGATGTGGGATCATAGGGTTGCTGTGATGGGGGGAATGAAGAGAGACTAAACAAACGAAGATGGTCAGACATAGCAGGTAGGAATCAAAAAGAAGTTAAAACAACAGAAGAAAGCAAAGGGGAAAAGCAACTGGAACTAGTGTAAGGAAAGGATAAAGGAGACAGATGCTATGAGGCAGTAAGGAATGTGGTGAAAGCCCTAGGAGATTAGCAGATGGATAGGTTTTCTTTAAAATACAACCATCAACAACAACAAAAACACAAAACAAAAAAGCCAACCCCCAACAAAACAAAAAAAAACAACAAAACCCATGAATGACATGCAAGGAATTCATGGACTTAATCCATCTTAAAGAAAAATCTTGTAAACAGCTAGGAAATCATAGTCAAATGGCTAAAATGTTGTAAATAGTTGTAAACTGCATGTCTGGACCCTCAGATGCTGTAAACTAAAAGGTAGCTAGCTCTCCGCTGAATTTTTAACGCGGCACAGCTTTTCCTGTGTTACCAGTGTGAGGGCTTTGCTAGAGCCTTAAAACTGAAAGCATCAAACTAAAAAGCAGCAAAACCAAGTTTGTGCTGCAGAAAATGTGCACAGTAATGAACTGAAACTCCTGCACAAATGCTTTTTGTATCTAGAACTGCTCACATCCAGTGTCTTTTGTGTCTTTTCTGCATTTAGTTTCATATCTGAACATTTGCAACCATAGTTCCCAAGCTCCTTCTCTGAAAAAACTACCGACGTGGTGAGAATTTTACACACCTACACCGTATCTCCTTGCATTTGGAGTTACCTAACATCTAATCAATGGGACACACTCTACTTTGAAGTTATCTAGTTCTAAGTAAATCGGTAGATGTCAACTCGGTCAGAACAGTGTAGAGTTGCAGTGACTGGTGTGTTTTCAGTGACTACACTCTGAATTTGCACCAGCGTTCTTCAGAACAGAAGCCAGCCACCTGGTCTGCATGAATATAGGTAGGAGAAGAGTTTTCTCAGTGAATGAATTACATTTTCCATGCTAGGAGCACTCAAATTCTACGTTTCTCCGTGTCTTTGTATTGTAAGCATAAGGGACTGGCACGGATAACTGTTGTGTCACTTTCAAATTATTTACAGAGTACAGCACAATAGCAGTGACACCAATATATCCTCTAATGTCTGCTTGAACATCCTGATGCCGTATTTGACTTAAAAACGATTGTTGTTTTCTTAGTGGGAATGAAAACTGTGCACTTCCCCTCCCTACACAGCATCTTGACTGAACAAGCTATTGAATGGAATATGCTCTAAGTGGCCGTATTTTATATTAAAATTTGATTAAATTCGTTCTGTAGGCCACTTCGATGTGAATCATAATTATATTATTCTGGCCGTAACTGAGGTGATATGATAAGAAGGATGTCACACTCTCTGGACTGCTTTTAATGGAGTATATATATTACAGCTCAATGTTTGCCATATTCAGCAGTCTTCACGTAAGAAATACATTTAGAACTAAATGGCAGCTTAGAGCTGTAAAACTTGGTGGGTCACACTCTTCCTTCTCATGTATAGACTTTATTTGGTCTAATAGAGATCAGTGTAGATGAAAGTCCAATGCAGGATTTGAAAAGAAGTGCAGGTGGTGATAAAACTTCCTCATATTATTAAACATTGTTCATGTATGCTCTTCATTATTGCAAGGCAAGTGGGGCACTGTACTGTCTTGGTTGACCTCCTCTGTGACTTACTTTCAGCTCATCTCCTTCAGTAGATGAGAATGGACATGGCGCTCCGTGGCAGCTTGTTTTACTGCAGCAGAGCTAACAATAAAATTTCATAGCCTTCCCTTGGAGAATTCAGCTCCTCATGTACTGGCATTGCTGTGTGGCTTTGTGTTTTCAACCATCCAATGCAGTTCTGTTTTTAAAGAGCGCCATTAAAACCAAAAGAGGAAATATCTTGGTGAGGCAACTAAACAACTAAGAACAAGGTAAGCTGTCAGCACCTATATGTTAGGTTAAAGAATATAGTTTCCAAGTAGGTATTGTGTGTTGTGGCTTCTCCACACTGCAGGTTACAGTAATGTATTTCATAAGCAACTGCAAATTGTTATTTTTTGATGCCAAATGGCCTAAAAATCACATCTGCATAGTTGTAAGAAAATTGAGCCTTAAAAAATAAACACCCTGGGAAAATCGACTGAATTATAGCGGATCAGCTGCTTCATATGAGCAGTAGAGTCACTGCTGATGCCAGTTTTAGAGTTTCCCTTACTATGCTGCTGTTTCTGGGCAGTCATTTTGTCTTGGTTCTCTCCACAGTGATGTTCTCTTTTCCTTAATCATTTCTGACAAGATATTCATAGTATCAGCATTCTCAGACAAACTTCCAAGAACAAAGGGTTTGTGCTTGGTATCCAGAGAAGAGCTGCTCAACTCCATTGTGATTAGGCTGTGATGGCTGAGGGCACTGGAAAGAACTAGGGAGGCTGGTGGTACACTTCCCAGCTGAAGAAATTAATTTTCTGTGTGTTACCAACCAATGTGCTTGGCTCCTCTTTGGGCTGGGAACTGCACATGCAAGAATTAACAGCTACTCTCTGAGCTTTGATGCAGAAAGTAGTATGACTACTTTTTTGTTTTGTTTTGTTTTTGTGTCTGCTAACCATGCTAAAAGTGTCAGGGGGGAAAAAAAGAAAAAATTGGTGACCTTGTCCTGCTAAGCCTTGAAAAGGCATTGGATCAGCAGCTGACTTTGGCCAAGTTCTCTTGTAAAAACACCCCTCGGCAACATTGCAGCATGTGAATAAACAATAATAGTGTCATTCTAATAACAACGCAAAGGTTGAATATAAAAATAAATAAAAGCAAGGATAAAAATTGCTGTCCGGAGGCCCAGTCCTCAATCACAGAAGTCAAGGGACTTTCCAGCATATTTCAAAGCAAGTGGTGTGTCAGGCTGACCGGGATTAGTAATTTTCCTGGTCCTGCTTGTATTTACTCTCAATGCCACCTTACAGCGATCACTGTTTACACTGTGATCAGACATTAGTAGCTCTACTAAATGTGGGTCGTCTTTCACTGATACTGAAATTACAAATTTTTAGTTTTTAGTGAGTTTTACTTTCACCTCAGCAGCAGATTCAACTTTTGTGATAATGAAATTGTCTCATCGCGTTAGCCGGCGCCTCGCCTGGCTGTGCATCTTCTCATTGGGCTCGGTTCTAAATTTGGGATGTCACTGAATTCATTAATACATGGAAATGATTCATTTAAGGGAGGTTTCTTTCCCCTCTGTACACGCTCGCTAATTAGCAGATGAATTTTGATGTTCTAATTGATCTGCTGCAGAGAGACAGCTGTGCACCCCAGCTGTCCCCTGCTCCGGTGGGCCTCCTCTGCAGAAGGGAGGGAGCAGCCCTGCTCCTGACAAATTGATTTAACTAGAGTGCACTGCCTTGGGGGAGTCGTACGCCACACTGTCGCTGCAGATGATTGCAGCCTTTGCGGACTGCAAACACTGGAGCGCTGTAATTGCCCAACAATGTCCCTTCCGTTGCCTCGCTGAAATTCAATTTTTCATGCCTCACCAAACTTTCCAGTCCCCCTCCCGTCCCTGGCGTGGAAATACTGTGTTCTGCCTGACTGCCATTTCAGGGGAAAAAATCAGGCACTTGAGAACGGGATTTAAATTGTATTTAATATGATAATAGTAACTAAACGTGCTCACTCAGTCACATATCAAAGTATTTGCATTTAATTCATAGGGAAGTATTCTCTAATTATATTGCATTTAGCAGGTAGTCATTACTACGAACCTTTTAACAGTAATGTTAGCGCATCACCATTCTTCCACGTGGCGCACTGCATGTGTAGAACAATGGCTGTGCTGTCCTTTATACGTTTACTCTTTCAGTTGCAAGTGTGAATTTTTAAGGCTTCATGTCCAGTTATGCCCTGTTTTGTCAAAGCTGGTAAATACTCGCATGTAACAGGTGCCTTTCCACAAAAATTACAACTGTGGCCCCAGAAAGTACAAATACCTAATTAATCTTTCATGTCACCCTCCCTCATGAATGGATTTCCAAGCTGTGCACTGCATCATCACCACTTTCTGGAGGCCATTGATTTGGCCTAAATGTACCTCTGAGGACAAAAAAAAGCACTACAAAAAGTGCATTCATGAATTCTAATGAGTGCCACACCATTACCTTTCTGCATATCTGACAGCTAACCAAGCACATCCAACACATTTACGGGCGTGCAGATTTATAGACTACTAACAAGTAGCAGCTGTTCTGGAGGTCTGCAGGTTTTGTATGCAGAGGACATACAGGATTCCTGAGAAATGGCTTCCCATAGTGGCTGCAGAAATGTAATGTCAGTTGTTATTGTTTTATCATTATTATTATTATTACTATTTGTTCCCTGTATGCTCCTCTTGGTGTAATGTGAGTGATGGGCAGTCAGCAGAAAGGAAAAAAGATACAGGTTTATGCCACTGCTTGTTGAGACAAAAATAAGGTATATACATATGCAGGTATTAAGCCATAGTGCTGCTAGAGATTTTGTCAAACTGACCGTATGTTCAAAGGTAAGTGACAGCCACTATAATTTTTCAGAAAACTGCCTTTCTGTATTACACTGAGTTATAGTCCCAAAGAGCAGCAGAAATGATGCTGTGGGGAGGGGGGGGTGAAAGTCAGGATTCCATCAGTCTTGCATGTCACTGTTGTCCAACCCTGTACACAGGAACCGAACAATATGGGTTAAGCTTAAGCAAATAATATTTAGGTGAATGTGACCTCCTTGATGTAAGTCAGGAAATTTCTTTAATTGGCAGAGCTTTTCTCAAAACTCCTGTTATAATTTACATTTCTTCAGAATAAATACCTCTCTCTTAGGGTCAGCCTCTGTACCGCATGTTGCCACGATGGTTATTTTCATCCTTCGATTGCCTGGCTTATTTTCTTTGTTTTATTTCCACTGAGACATAATGTAAGCAATCAGGCGTTTTTCCTCAGAGAATGACAGAAGCCTCTATTGCATAATAAGTAACATGTTTTGTGGTTAAAAATAGTTCTTATTGGTAATTTTATCTTATTTTATAGCAGCAGCTGAGGATTTACTGAGTGCTACTTGGTGATAATACTGCATGAGATTCATGGGCTGAGAAAGCAACCTGAACTCTCTTAATCTTTGGTAGGATGTAACAAAGCGATGCCCAGTAAACCATCACCAGTAGGACTGGATTATGCTGAGCTCATTTGTAAGTCTCTAATGGGGAGAAGGTACTCCTAGTGCCTGGAAGTGCATTCCACCACTGTGTGTTGCAGCCCCAAAGGGTGTAGAAGAAGGTGTGCTCTCCTGACATGCCTGGGATCTCTAAAATGAGATTGCTCCTTGCGGGCTTCTGTGCTGACGGCTGTGCCTGCAGGTAGCTACAAGTCACGCTTACTGCTCCACTGGAGTAAGAACAGGATGGATGCTATACCTGCTCACCTTTTTCCAATCGTCTTCTGCAGGGCAGTACCTTGCCAACCTGCTTGTAGCTTCCCACCAGCCGTGCAGTTACGGCTGGTAGTAGAAAGCAATAAGCCACAATAGGTGGAGAAATCAAAAGGTTGTATCTCTTCTCCAAATGCTACATTGTGAGGCAAATCCTTTTTTATCCCGGCAAGGCATGAATGAATAAGGCAGACGCACCCTTTGGCACATTGCTCAGGTTGAAAGTTCTCGTGCTTTGATAATGTTTGGCCTTACGGGTTCCGTGTCCTAGATGTGCCCATCAGACTCTTCACTGACTCGAGGTCTTTGCATTACAAGGTATTATTTACTACAGAAAATACTGCAGGTCTTGGGGCCTCCGTGGAGGTTCAGGTGTTCATCTCACTTAATGTGCAACTCTTGTCTTTTTCATTGCTTTACCTCAGAGGGGAAAACATTTTGGTAATCCCTTTTTGTCATTAACATTTTGAGCAGATGCCCGCTAGACTCTTCAGCCCATATTCTAGATTCTGTCACTGGGAAAAGCCAGTCCTTTCCTCCCTTCCCTCCCTTCAACCTGTTGGGGTAAAAAGCCAGCAGCTACCTCCAGCTGCTGCCAAACCTCCCTTTGCTCAAAAGCATTAATAATAACTAACAAGGTAGGCTGTTTCACAGGAATACTGTTGGAACATTGAGGGGTTTTTACCACCTTGAAGGATTAATTTGCTGGGCTGTGATTTCCCCCCACCCCCAACCAAGATGGTTTATATTGAGCATTTTAAGCTGTCATTTCACCTATGAGGCTCTACTTTACTAGCAGCTTCTAATGCAGAGTACCAAACACTGCCCATCTTCTCCTACATCTACACTGTAATGTTTAGCTGTTGTGTATCAGAGAAGTGTTTATTCCAACATACCTTGCAAAGTACCATTTTGTGCTGCCTTTATTTAGTTTTGTTTCATAAGAAGTTAGTAGAATGCTAAAGGTACGTCTGCAATACGGCCTCCACGGTATATTATCATGGCTAAGACTTTAAGGAACTGCTACTTCGAACTTGCAAATGAGTACAGACACCAAAGAGAATACAGTGCTTAGCTCTTTTATTTTGACCACTGTAATGTAATTACTTATACTAATCTTCAATTATATTTCTGTGTCTAGCAAAGACAGAGACCTAATTGTGTCTCTAGCTGTTGCTACTGCAAAGTACCTTTTAAATCATGTTAACATCTATGCTTGACCTTCCTACTGTTTTTGACATGCAGATCACAAGACACTGTTAAATTACTCAGCAAGAATGACTGGCTTAAGTTGTATCCAAGCCACAGCATAGAAGTGTATCTCATGTGAGTGATTTGAGGGAACTAAAAGAGGTAGTGACCCCTTTTCTCTGGGAAGGCACTTGACCTTCATTTTTCAAAGCATTTGTGAGTTCTGTGCAGTGTTCTACTCTAGCTGGTATTTCAAAACCAAGATGCTAGAAATAGTCGGCAATTAATTATTCTACTTCTGGCTGTCCAAGAAGCTATGCTCTCTTTTCTTTGGCACGTATCTAGCAGTAGTGATGAACATGTTCTGCACAAACAGGCTGGATTATTGTAATTCACTGAAGCTGAAGATAAAAGCTCTATAGAAACTTCAGCTATTGCAGAGCGCAGCAGCCTACCTCATTAGTAGGGATAGCACTGCGAACACACAGTGCCTATGCTGTGCATCATCAGCTGGCGTCCCATTTGCTTTAGCAGCCAACTCCAGGCTCACTCAATGTGTAAGGTCATCAAAGTACCGGTATGAGTGGTTGTTCTGTCTGCAGCTTGCTATGTTAGCCTTGTGTATCTTGTGCAATGCTGCTGATCATGTGCAGAAAGAAACTTCCTGGAACTGGACATGGGCGATTTTGGCCAAAGACCTTTTCTTGAATCTCAGAGGCATCTACAAAAAAGGTCTTGTCTCGGTTTATGAGTTTCATGTTCTTTTGAAGGAATCTTTCTACAGTAGCAGGAGAGACATTTAAAGAGGTTTATGTCAGACAGGAAGGATACTGAAACTTGGCAACAAAGAAGAGTCCACCCTGGAGAAGCATGTGAACTTCCAATACAGAAATTGCCATTCTAATAAAGTAGCAAGAAGTATCACAGAAATATCTTAGCTAGTGCTTTACTGATAAATACATCATAGTATACTGTGGGTAGATCTCAGCCCTGCTGTCAGGGTAGGTGTCAAGCAGTCTTTTATTTTCTTTGTATAGCCAAGATCCTACAAGAGCGGCAGACTGCTCCACAAGGTCCACAGGGAGCTGTTTTCCATGCAAAGGTTTGAGAAGACTTTGGAAGGCCAGGGCAGAGAGTGGTGGGGAAAGGCAGCAGGGAGGGCCAGAGGTAGCTTGCAGAATACACCAGGAAGATGGCTCTGAGAAACACCAGAGGGCTTTTGGACCATGTGCTGACAGATGGACTTGTGAAGAAAGTATATTGTTTGACTCCCCCTGCATGCAGGGAGATGGAAATTTTACCATTCAGCCCTGTTATGCAGCGCTGTTTTCTCAGTCTCAGAAGTACAATACCAGAGGGTCAAGAAGCTGTGAGGGTGACTCCTTCAGGCTGTTGAGTGGGAGCCCCTCTTGTTCAGCTGAGTCAGGAACCAATGCTACAGAGGGAAGGGGCTCATCTCTTCTCCTCTGCTGTGTGGACAACCACAATTCCTACCCTGTTTGTGCTAGAAGGGATCTTTGAAGGTCACCTAGTTCCACTAGGGTGGAGAATTGTTTCTAGTTACGTTATCTCCTATGGTATTTTTCCTTAAAGATCTTCCGCAAAATGGATTGCATGCAATAGTCTGCTTCCGTGCTTAGTGGGCCTTTTAGCGAGAAGATTTTTCCTCTCATTAATTACAATCACAGAATCATTTTTGGGGTTTTTGTTGTTTTTTGTTTTGTTTTGTGGGGTTTTTTTAATTTAATGTTTAACCAGTAATTTTTTGTCCAGACATGGAGAAAAACAGAACTTTGTTGTTTTTTTTTTTAATTTCTTTTTGGCTTGTAGTGTTATACTCCGTTGTGTATCTTTTGTATTTTGCACCAAAAATGAAGGTGTCTGCATCTAAGGATGTCTGATTTCATTGTGAACTTTTTTTCCTAATGAAAGTAGTCCTCTGAATGTTGGTGTATTGTTAAGGTCAGAAAGGGACATCAGTAATTCTTCATAAGGCACGCTGGTCTTAATGTGATGAATAACATGGTCATTACAGCATCTGCCTTTAAAGATCATGAGAAGGATTGATTCTACTGTTTTGTACAATCATCTATGGTACATATGAGAGCAGCAGAAATAAATGAGGGTTTCGTGGTTTAACCCAGCAGGCAGCTAAACACCACACAGACACTCACTCACTCCCCCCAAGTGGGATGGGGGAGAGAATCAGGAAAAAACGTAAAACTCATGGGTTGAGATAAAGACAATTTAATAGGATAGAAAAGGAAGGGAAAACAATAATAATGATTTAAAAAAAAATACAAAACAAGTGATGCACAGTGCAGTTGCTCACCACCCACTGAGCAATGCCCAGCCAGTTCCCGAGCAGTGGCTGCACCCCCTCAGCCAACTGCCCCCAGGTTTTCGTTCAGCGTGACGCCATATGGTATGGAATAGCCCTGTGGCCAGTTTGGGTCAGCTGTCCTGGCTGTGCCCCCTCCCACCTGCTTTTGCACCTCCAGCCTCTCCTTGCTGGCAGGGCATTGTAAGAAGCTGAAAAGTCCTTGACTGGTGTAAGCACTGCTTAGCAAAAATTAATACATCAGTGTGTTATCAACATTATTTTCATCCTAAATCCAAAACACAGCACTATACCAGATACTAGGAAGAAAATTAACCCTGTCCCAGCCAAAACCAGGACAGAGGGTCGGTTGTTGCTTTCCATGTGAAGCCAACTGTGGCAATGAGTCAGAAAACCTCACGTAGGCCAAAGCAAATTCTGTGGCTTTCCCACTGAAATCAGTGGCATGCCCTGCAATGCATGGCACATCTTCCTCTGACCTAAGACACCTTGCTTTTAGCAGCAGTCAGCTCTGCAATTTACACAGGCATTCATATTTTACTTTCTCCAGTTAATCCTAATAACCAGCTTTTTAGAAGAACATGACAGCATAACATACGGGTGGTAAAACTGCTCATAAACCATAATAACATGGCCAAAAAAGATTAGATAGATAGATGCACTATGCTTATTGTGACATTCGCTGATTAGGAGGTATAGCTACTTATTACAGCCATTACCTTGGTGACTTGGAAGCAGACTGAAGCTGTTATTTGAAAAACAGGTTGTAAGTCCAAATTTAAAACAACTGTGTACTTAAAACATGTAAGAGATATAATTATGTTTGCAATTCTGTTCTTCAGTGTGCAGATGGTAATTTTGTTCATTTATGGTTTCACACTGATAATGTTTTCTGTAGAACCGGTGTTGGCAGGATTAAGTGTGTGTTAACAGCAAGTAGGCAGTCTGTAATACATGGTTATCATATTGTTGATAGGGTGCTGGTGGGATGAAACCAACCAGAAACATAAGTTCAAATAATTCCTTACTGTAGCACCAAGACAGGCTTCCTCTGTGTGTGTGTGTTGTTGCATCTTATTACTTATTTTTATTGTGTGAAGATTTTTTTTTTCTTTTTTCCTTCTAATTTGGAAACTTTTATGTTAGCTTCATTTTCAGTGTAGGCAGTAGAGTTCGGCATCTGCAGATTTGTGCCTTTAGAAATAAAACTCAGTTTCCACTCAAAGTAATTTGAAGTTTTTTATTGTTTTTTAGGGGTTGATATATTAGTATATGCTTATGAGCCTGTATATGAAATAGACATAAAGAAAAACCATCTATTAAAGATATCCTTTTGCATTCCTGTTTTCTCAGAGTTATTCAACAGATGTTTGAGGGCAATTAACAGAAAATTTTCAACACCTACTCCACTTTTCCAGGTTGGAAGGGAAACATAAATATGCAGATCAAGTCTGTAAAGCGCTTTTAAGATATTGGGGTTAGGTGTTAGAGAGTCATGGTACAATACAGCTATTGGTACAGTTCATTATTTGTTTTTTCCACTTTTAGAATTGTGTGGCACTCTCATTTCAATTTAATTAAATAGGTATAAAAGGGGAAAATCGTAGTTATATATCAAGTCCAAGATACATAATGAACATTCTCTGTTGCTTGTTGTTTACACAGTGTGATGAGTTTTGCAATGTATTAAGGGAAAATTACAGTCTACTACATATATTTTATGTGTATATATTATTAAATTACTATATATTAGTTATATGCAAGTATACATATAAGAAACTAGACTGCATATTACATATATCTATGCATGTTTATATGTTAAAAATTCTGTGTAACATGCACAGAATTTATGACAGAAAGTACAGGTGCCATGGAATGTATTCTCTTAGAATGGCCAAAATGGTTTAAATTTTCAGAATAAATGGGAAAGCTCAGTCTGGGCTGGGAGATCATGCTTTACCAACTCAAACAAGATTTTTTCAAAAGCATCATAGCCCCCAGAGCTATATAGAGCAAACGTGATTAAAAGGAGGTCTCGCTTAGCATCAAGAAAATCCCTGACTAGTTTCTGTTCTTTTATTTTCTTCTTTTTTTTTTTTTTTCCAACCTCTTCTACATCAATGTATTTATGAAAAGCAGCATCATGGCTAAATGAGTGTGTTTTATCTCAGTTTTCCATGGTTATGGGAGGAGATAATTACTCATGGAGCCCTTTGTATCCTGTTTGGACCATCCCTAAAGGATCTTCCCTTTTTCCTATAACTCTTGAGATGCAGCGCTGATGTGAACGGACCTTCCTGTGTGTGGGGCTGTGAGTGGCACTTCAAAAAAAAAAAAAATGCACTCAAGTAATTGCATTGCACACAAATGTGTTTAGTAATGCATGAACAATGTTTTGTAACCTATAGCTTGGGAAAGACAGACTAACCCATTTCTTCCCTGCTGCCTTTTCACTCTCACTCTTCTTGTTTCTGGAGACCGTAAGCTGGCCAAGGCAAAAATAGCATCTTTTGGTCTGTAAAGAACGTAGTGCAGTTGTTGGCAATGTAAATGTAAGGAATACTAAGGATCACTCACACTAGCATGAGTGACGCATTCAGTACGTAACCAAAACTAATTGTTTCTGAGATTGAAATGGTTACTGTGATTTCAAAAGGTTATGTGGTTGTTTCTAGGACATCAGGCCCTTTGGTTCTTCCATTCCAGATGTGTTAAGTCCTTTATTAGGTATTATTAACACCAATGTATGACGTTCTTCATAGATGTAACCATTCCACTTAGAATTTTAGGGTGCTTTACAGACAGATTTAAGTAATTCAGGAGCTTGGAGACATGAATGGCGATCATCATGGTGGTCATGAACTCTCTCGCAAGACAGTGCCATTTTAACATCTAGAAGGTAATCTGGGCTCTGACTTATTTTTTTTTTATAAGCCAGCATAAAGTGAACTATCTGTGAGTCAAAAAATCCATGAAGTAACCTGAAATAATGTTCTGGGAAAAACACAAATGTATTTTTAAGGAAAGGAATGTTTGTTAATTTTGTAAGTGAGAGCAAATTACTGTTTAAATACACTGTGGTTAAACATTTGAGTATGATGCTTTCTTCCTGCCTTTTTGCTCCTCCCTCCTTGTTGCCTCTTCCTGGAAGAGTAGTCCTTTTTCAGACTAGATGTTCAAGCATCTGGCTGGCTGGGACATTGCAGAGAAGGAGGATGTGGCCTGAAAAAAAAAATATATATACAGGATGTGATAATCTGTTTTCAGACTGTCAAAAGAGATATGGCTGACTTTGAAACAGTCAGCAAAAGTGGCTTTGATGGCCTCTGGGGCCTGAAATATTCCCTGAGAAATACTGATGACTGGTTATTAAAAGAAAAGATTAATTTCATGACACAGCTCCCCCTCCAAATAGCAGGACCAGATATATTATGAACACATTTTTTCCCTAGATTTTTATGGAGGAAAAAAAAGGCATGTAAATCTGGAGTTTTCAATAGCATGTTTATTTCTCATAGAATCATTAGCAACCATTTCTTGTACAGTAGATTGTTTTGTATGGCAGCAAAATGGAAATGTTGGAAAGCAGCTTCTCAGACACTTCCTTAGTTACTGGCCACCAGGTAATAGTAGTGTCATTTTTTGTGTGATTCATCAATGCTAACCTTGTGAATAAAATATTAAATAATTTGCAACTGATTGGAACTGTGAGTTAGTGATCAGATAACATAGATAACCCTACGTAGGTAACAAGTTAGCAGGCCAGTATATTGCATGTACCACGTAGGAACACAAGCTCTGCCTGTGCCACAGGTGCTGTCTGGTAAAAGGGGTTTTGCAAGCAGAGTCATAGGAAAAAGTGCTGGAAGGCACCTCAAAAGGTCATCTGGTGCAGACCCGCTTCTGTAAGGATTAGCTTTCCTTAATCATACCCTGAAGGTCATCATGTTCCAGTTTGTTTGAAAAGCTTGCTCCCTGCTGTGGTCTACAGTTAGTTGCCCTCATGAAGAGTACTGGAGTTGCAATTCTGGGCTTTTTGTACAACAGTAAGAATCTACTCTGCAGCTATGGCAAGAAGGTGCAGAGAGAGGGGCAGTCACTTGGGTACATCAGACCAGGCTTGGACTTACTGCGGAAGGAAGGGGGATGATGTTTCAGGGGTTCACAGGTTTGGATTTACTGTGTCTTGTGACAAGAAAATGCTCTTTCCCCCCATTTACCAGAGCTGGGCTGCACAGTTGTCTGATGCCCATTTACAGCTTCACATATGATAACCAACACCTCAAACCTGCTGAGCAGTAGGCAGCCCAATGCAGACCTCAAAGCAATGGGTATGCTCCATTAGCATGTTGCTTTGTTTCTCATTAATGGAAAGGCAAAGGTTTTCTGCCAGAGCCCCACTGTTACAGGAGGTGGTGAAGCCATGGAGGGTGAGTAGCAAAGCTGGTGTCTCTGGATGGAAAATGTTCATCTCCTGCTTAGGTGCATGTAGTGTGAAGTTGTCTGGACTACTGGCATAACGTGATCATCTACCAGCAGGTGAGTGGGGAAGGAGGAAGAGAAAAAATTGGTCTGGCATGCAGTGGCAAGTGGGACATAACCTGCAGAAAGTTAATTAATGATCTCTGCAACTGCATTACTTGGTAAGGATGGACACACAGTGCACATGACCAATGGAGATACTAACAATTGCAAGACCATGAAAAGGACTCTGATTTACAGTCAGTTCTTCTTTGAGTCAGACTCCTCAAGGCAAATGCTGTGAATTGCTTCAGTCAGCTGCGTGCCGTACCACAGGCAAATTTCTGTCTGAATGCATGATGTATGAGTAAACTAACCATCGCCTTTCATGAAGAACTTGTGCATTCCAATGGAAAAGGCTGGAATCTGGAGCCTCCAGCTGAAGGGACAGTTACTACCTTCCTCCTTGGTAAGGGTTAAGTGACCTCAGCAGTGGGAGAGGGTGCTGTTCTCACCCACCAGCTCTTAGGCTTTGTATGCTACCAGACACTGCAAGTAGCCTCATAGGTTTCTTGTCTCTGTCGCTCAGGTGGGCGATGCCTGCTTAATTGAAAAAGTAATACTGGAAGGAAACATGAAAATAAACATACAGTAATTTTATTAGAGTGCAGCTGTTTAGTTATTGGGTATTTGAACTGTTTCTTTTTCCCTGGAAATAGAATTTTACGGAAGTAATTTCTAGCTCTTCATTTTCTGCAAAAGTATTTTTCTTCTAGTTCTGCCATCTTAGATGATTCCTGTTGCCCTTTCAGCTGTGGTGGTTGCCATACATTTGGTTATGAATTAGTATGTATTAAAAATTTGTACATACAGCCTGTCTTTGGTACTTAAGAGGTCTATCCCCTGCAGAATCTAAGTGACCTGTAATAGGTAAAACATTTCTTTCAAAGACTCCAGGCGGGAGCAACCAATCAACTCGTAAAATAGATAAATGAATCCACTTGCCCAAGATCAAGCAAATCTTTGGGAGAGGGGTCAGAAGCAAGGTCTCTTATAGCCCAGTTTGGTAACATGCGTCCTAGACCAGCCACTGTCTCTGATGAAGGCAGTCAGAAGCATGCAAAGGGATGTTTAATTTTGGCGACTGCAAAGGTCACTTCTCGGAAGCTGGTATTGTCTGTGTGGATTATTTCTTCTTTATATTCTTATCCACCATTTGTTTTTAGTCGCAACTATTTTTTATTATTCTTTACTTGACATGTCAGCACTTCATCCAAAGAAGGGCTGAATTCTGGTAGAAAGGTCCATAGTAACTTTCATAACTATAACGAAAGTAGCATCGGCTCTCCAGTTGATGTAAATCGCAGAGGAGCTTCAGAATCACATTTGAATTAGGTTGCATCCTCATCCCAAACCTTTGTTGCATTTTCTCTTTGTAACGAGCTGGCATTGCAAAGCATTTGTTTGTTTTTCAGTACAAATGTGATGGGCTTGTAGCTTTCCAGACCTGTCAAATACTGGCGGTTGTCCCAGAGGCATCACCCAAGGACCTGCCAGCCCAGCAAGTACACACTTGGTCGGTTTTGCAGCGCTTGCGCTTGGCTTAGTGAATCCGAGGTAAATGGGGATAGTCCTGAGGCTTCAGTGCGTTGCCTATGTATTGGCTGCAGGACCTCATGGTGGAGAATGGTAAAAATAAAAAGGCCCCAGCAAGGGTTAACGTACTGTGAATTTACGTATCTTGCATAATACCTTCTACTGTCCATCAGCTGAAGCTGGGGTGGGGTGCAGCTGCTTGGGGGCAGGGGAGGACTGAGGGGGCATTTGAAGCTGTTTGACAGTACGCTCGGCCTCCAGTAATCTGTTAGGCAATTCCTAATTTACAGTAGTGTTTCAGAATATTTGCTCTAGTCCTTTTTCCGTGATTATTCAAAGTGCTCCTAACGTTTTAATTCTCACCCCAATGGAACATAAAGTGAATAAACAAGGAAATGAGTGGAGATGTGTGAAATGATGATCTTAGACTTAACAAGCCTGTTTGTTTTTTCGAGCTGCTGAATAAATCCTCTGTGGTTTATGCTGCAGAGGTCAATGTTCTGCAGTAGGAAATGACTGGTTACATGTCAGTATTCTCCAAGAGTTCATCTCAATTACTGCATTTGTCAAACATGACAAGCCTGAATGACTGTGTGGTGAAAATAGCGCACAGTTTGACTATTAAAGTAATTGGAGCATTGACATTTAACCGAACTGCGAGAGAATTGCAGTAATAAGTCTGAGGAGCACAACCACAAGCAAAGCAGAGAATAATATTTTTATAAAATCTCCAGTGAAACTGGTGCTTTCTTGTGTTTTGATTAATGTGAATTTCAGTATCCTTTTAATTTAAATTGTAAGATTAAAAGGAAGAGGTAATTCCTTTTTGCTACTTGTTTGGAAGAAGTACTAATATTTGTATAATTGGAAATTCCATTCATTTAATATACACCCTGGTACAATTTTAATATTGTTACACAGAAGCTGTGTATGTGTTTTTAATGCCCTGATAAAGCACATACAATATGCAGTTAAAAATGAGTGTATGTACATACTTGTATGTGGAGATCATCATGTGACGATCGTGTCAGTTGCTTACTGGATCTTACTGCTTTCAAGCCTGAGATGTGGGACTTAAAATTTTTTGCTTTGGTAAATGCAAAACAGCTTTCTAAAATCGTTTAAAAGTAATTTACTTGTATCCATCCGCAATTAGATTTTCATTTTTTTAAATGAGTTATTTCTGATTGTAAATTCTATATACATCAACTTTACTGAGATATGTTAAGACTTTGGAGAACAGTATAACTATCAATCACTTTGGATAATTTGAATTTGTACTTGTGCATCTGACTGGATTTTACAGTCACCAAAATTGTATTTCAGAAATGGCTTAAGCCACAGCATCTTGCAGTGTCTCTGGAGTAGGGACTGAAATAATGATAATTTATGACATTAGTCTGAGGGGGCTTATCCTCAGGTGAGTTACCCGCATTTTGTCCCATTACTTTTACATTATCTGAATTTGAAAATATGTCACCTCCCAATGATGGGAGCAAGTCTTCACGTGGAAATTGGGAATTTCCTATTCCTGGTGAAGTAAACCAGACAGATAGTAAAACAGTCCAAAAGAGAGGGGCAAGAGTGTGGTACAACCAATGACATGTCTAAAATGCCTTAATTACATTAATTTATAAGTATGTTCTTTGCGATGTAGGCTAGGGGTACAGAGTGTGATTTGCCACTCCTGCAATCACGTCTTAATTATTGTGATATTACAGGAGCACAGAGCAGTACTTTTAGATTTAATCTGTCACTTGCCCTGGCTTGCTTAAGTCCCATCTCCATAGAGCAATTGAATATTATGCCTAAATCCATCTCCTTTGTGTAAATGTAAGTGTATGTTTTAAATCCTTTTGATTTCAGTGAGACTTATGCATATATAGGTAAGCGTTTAGCTCAGTAGAAATAAACCTAAGCATAAATTTAACTGTTTTACTGAATTTGGGATTTGAGTGATCCAAAGCAATACTTAGTCACAGCCTAAGTACCTATTTTGGGCAGCTTTCCATAAGGACAGACTTTCCAGCATTTCCCTATGGAGAAAATAAAGGAGAATTCAAGGAAATATAGCAGACGTTTGGGTAACTGTTTGCTGACCTTACTGTGAAAATTGACTGTTTGTTAGGACCAGAACAATATCTTGGGAAAAAACCAAAAGGTGCAGGTGAGAGTCTTAGTTTCTTTTCTTTTCTTTTCTTTTTTTTTTTTTTTTTTTCTTTTCCCCTGAATTACATCCTGCAAGCCTGTATAGGCTGGGAGGTGGGCAAGGGCATGACAGACCTACAGGCTGCTTGTACTTTTTGAAGTACATTCTATAAAACCAGTTGCATCAATGATCGAGGAGGAGATAAATCCAGTCAATGTACTCAAGTGGCTCCTGATTAGTCCCTAGTGTAACAAAGATCAGATACACGTCCCCACAGAATGAGCTGCTGTTTCAGAGCTTAAGCAACACTATCCCTACCTAATATAAATCCATTTACTTTGAGTGTCGTGGCACATCGCAGTTGTCCGTCTCCTACTGTTCTTGCAAACTTCTAGAATGTGATTCTTAAGATCCAAACTCATACTGAAATGTTCCTTACAAGAAGAGGCTCAAGTAAAATGAAGTAAATAAATAAAAAGGAACAGCAAGCTGTTCGCTTTTCTGGAGTTCGAGGGGCTGAAAGTGGAAACCTCAGATTCATGCATGCAGGAAGAAACTCCCTTATCAAGCATTAAACAGCTTAGACAATTTTAGCTGCCGATGTTAATGCACAGTACCAAATGAGTCATTTGGAACATCAGGCAGGGAGGAAGGATTATTTGACTGTGTGTGCCAGTCAATGGTGTCCTCCAAAGGATAAACATCTGTCTGGTTACAGAAAAAAGGTATTGTGATTCTGATTGAACAGTAAAATAGCAAAATAGTTTGGCACAGTTTTTTTTCTTTTCAAAGCTTCTCAAGTAGGAAGGGATCAGGTAAAAACTGAGATTAACCTTACCTTTCAGTTCTTGGGCGGAAGGATGAAGGCAGTGTGCGCTCTGACAGTAGGAGAGCAGCATAGCCTGTGTTAGCCATTCAGCCTATAACCATGTTTTGAACTTCGAGATGATGGAAACTGATGCAGAAACACTAGATACCAAACGGAGTAAATCACCCTCCAGCAAAAGGTTGCTGCCAGAGATCTTTGAAGCAGCAGGAGGACCTTGTAGGAGTTCTACATTACAGATAGGCTTAAAGTCTGAATACAGTGAAGCAATGTGTTGTTTTTGAGACTAAGAAAGAAAATGCTAGGGAGGTCTTGCAGATGACTAGCAAGCAGTCACTGTCACTAGAGACACTCGGAGAGGTGCCAGGTGTGTTAGGACTTCTGAGATAATCTGCAAAAATCCCAGGTGGGAGAGCACTGACTCCAAGATACCAAGTTTAATTTAGGACTACTGGCCCTGCAAGGAGATGTCAGCCTGTGAGGCCTAAAAATAGTAACTCTAAAATGCAAACATACAATCAGTTAAAACACGCTATTTTGCTCAGATTTCATTCTCATAAATCTGCAAATTTGTCTGAGATCCAAAGTCACGCAGGCAGCTGCCTCTCATAGGCAGAACCTCCTGTCTAAGAAGAAATTTCATCAATTTGGTAAAATGAGTTATAAAAAGTTTCATTCCAGAGATTTGTCAGTGATTGGGGCAACAAAAGAAAGCCAACTGCAATATACTTTAACAAATCCTTTTGTGGGTAGCTTATACAGAGCTGATGGAGAGCAGAGCTGGGTTCTGCTCTGTGGGCTGTGATTGAAGAGCTCCGTTGATTAAGGCCAAGGCACTTTAAAAAGTTAGTGCCAATTACTTTGCCCTGCCTCTGCTGGAATTCCGTATCCTTAAGGTAAAAATAGCAAAATGTAGCATGGCTGCTCCCCAGCCACTGCAACTCCCAGCCCAAGGGCAGTGTAATCCACCTTCAGGTTTTACTTGGTGTTGAGGCAGCTGGGGACTTTGAGTCACTAACTCATCAGATTTAACTGTGGCAATGGGGTGCTGTCGGAAGAGGATGGGAGGACCGGCAACTTCTTCACTTACCGCTGTTAAACCCAGTAGAGGTTGTTTTGTGGAGTGCTTGCTGTCCAGGTTACAGAAGTTGTAATGAACCTTTTCTTTCCTGCAACATGGTTGACCAGTACTTTGCTGTAATTCAGGGGATGAATGGGCCTGTATTAGCTAGTAACAGTACTCATCTTCTAATTGATCCTCTTTAATGAGTTTGCTTGGTGTTGTGGTTTAATCCTGATTGGCAACTAAGCACCACACAGCCGCTTGCTCACCCTCCCCCCCACCCCAGTGGGATGGGGGAGAGAACCAAAAAGAAACTAAAACCCATGGGTTGAGATAAAGGCAGTTTAATAGGACAGCAGAGAAAGAGAAAATAATAGTAATAGTAATGATAAAAGAATATACAAAACAAGTGATGCACAATGCAATTGCTTACCACCCGCTGACCGATGTCCAGCCCGTTCCCGAGCAGCGATCGCTGCCCCCCAGGGCCAACTGCCCACAGTTTCTATACTGAGCGTGACGCCATATGGTATGGAATAGCCCTTTGGCCAGGTTGGGTCAGCTGTCCTGGCTGTGCCCCCTCCCAGCTTCTTGTGCCCCTGGCAGAGCATGGGAAGCTGAAAAGTCCTTGACTAGGGTAAGCACTACTGAGCAACAACTGAAACATCAGCGTGTTATCAGCATTGTTCTCATACTAAGTCCAAACCACAGCACTGTAGCAGCTACTAGGAAGAAAATGAACTCTGAATTAAGCTGAAATCAGGACACTTGGAAAAGACTTGATGGATAGGAAGTGAATATCAAATATGAGGAGTAAGTAAAGAATGACTAGAATGGAGCACACTCATCTACCTACATTATTTTAGTGTTTTCTAAAAGATAAGATCTTAGTTTGAATCCTGTAACTGTTTCGGGGCAAAAATAAATACTACCAAGCGACAGATGGCTAACCATGCAGTCAGTAGGTATAAAGCAGTTGCACAATTCAAAGCTGGTTCTGGAGTCATTTTTAAGAAACTCATTGAATGTGGTAAGCAGGAAGGTGTATTTATATTGGTTGCAGTTCTGGGATTCTTCTCTTTTAGCAAATTTTAAACTGGAAATTAGATTATGTTTTTTTGTTGGGTGGGGAGAGTGTCTTTTTAAGGCATGGAGACGTCCAGAGGACCTTCTGCAAGGATCTAAAGTTTTAAGTTTACACTAGAAAATATTTTGTGATGCATCATGTTATTTTTACAAGAAAAGTTGGAGAAGTCTATGAATCTCATCCCTTTATTCATGCTTACACAACAGTAAAGCTTTTAAAGTAAACCATATCTACTTGTAAGGTTAATATAGGCTTGATTTAGAAAGGCACTTTGGCATTAGTGTAATGCCTAAGCACATGCTTAACTTTGAGTATAGAAGCCTGCAAGTAGCTTCTTGAAATGGAGAGGTAACCAGTGCCTGTATTCAACACAACTGAAAAGCTTTCTCAAGGAGGAAAGGGTTTGATTCTCCCTTCTTCCTCTCTGTGAGGGACACTGCTGAGCCTCCTTTTCTAAGACTTTTCACTGTCACACTTGGGGAGAAGCAGTGAAGTAGGAAAGGGTTGAAGAAGATTTCCTAGCATGTGCTAATACAGTGCTACCATGAGACAGCATAATTTAATAATCATGATTTTTCAGTAAAATTATGTGAAAATGCTTTAGGTTTATAGTATGGAAGCTTTGAGACTTTTTGCTGAGTTTTGCTTTTGCATTTGGAATCCTTTTGAACCCAACACTTAGGTCTGCAACCAAGGAAAGCATTCACTCATATAAAACCCTACAAAGTCAGAGCTCTGTTTTCATACGGGCTTATTATTAGCCTCTTCTTAATAGCAGAACTCTCAGCTTGCTTTGTTGCTATTTTCTGGTAGAGGAAAAAATAAAACTTGCTTTTATTTTTAGCTAAGTTGGGCTGGGTTATTTAAACTGAATGTGACACTCAGGCTTCAAAGAATCCTGTGCAGTACATTTTTAATCTGTTGTTTTTAATGAATTCTAGTCACTAGGAAATACTGTTATCTAGGTCAGACTTTTTGAATATTGTTTTTCTGTGGCTGCGCATCCTGCTGTGCTTTCTCTAAAATGAGCTCCCCAATGATGTGTTATTGTTTTACTTTCTCACAGCTTCCTGGAATAACTTTCCTAACTATAAATGTAGGTTTTGATTTGTTTTTCAATACAAATGTACTAATGGCTGAACCAACATCCACCCATCTACGACTCAGTCCTAAATTTTATTGGGGGACAAGGGTGTAAAATACGTCAAAGTTTTATCCTTGAATTGAAATTTTGCCTCCCTGGAAGGAGTGGAGAAAAGATGATCAAAGCGGAACGTAGTACTGAATTTCAACAGTAGTGACACAACTGCTTCTCAGCTACTCGCAGCAAATTGGCCTTATTCGTACAGCAGAGCGAGACATCACTTGATGTCATGGAAAGGCTCTTAGAGGTTTCTGAGCATTTCAGTTCTTTCTGGCCCTTTAACAAGACATCTCTAGCTATACCCCAGCTTATCTCTTAATATGTCTTCCCCAGACACTTCTCAGTCTCTTGGTTAGAAAAGTGTCAGGACTGTTAGCTATGCTTAAAGGAGGGGCCACTGAGCAGTGGTCACCCAAGATCACCCAGCAGATCTGTGGCAGAGTAGTAAATTGCACCAGTTTCTCTTCAGCTGGCCATCCTGTCCCTTTCTGGTATCACATTTTCTTCAACACGTTACATGGATTGGGCATATACCTTCACGTTCATGGATAAAATACTGCTACTCAGCTACGTAGTTTCTTTATTTGATGGACATTGCTCTCCACTCCTGGTGGAATGGTTACTTACATAAAGATATCTCCAGGGTAGTCTAAGCAGGTAGATGTTTTTAACTTCTGTGCTTAGTGTTTTTTTGTTTGTTATTGTGCTAAATAGGAATTATATAGCCTTGCCTGGTAGCAGACACTATGTGTGAGCTGGTATGAAGTTTGTATATGAAGTTCTGGTTTAGAGGCGTTCAGTCAGAATTCAGGATGGCAGATTGAATCCACACCGTTGTCTCCACATACAGTTATTTACACCAAATATTTGTGCCACCAGTGCCTCCGATGCTAAGCACAAAAGGTGCTGCAACAGTATGTTGTCAGGAGGGGACACTTTTTCACCAGATAATGGGGGGTGGAAACATTTTTGTGCAGTATGGAAAGAACTCGTCAAGTCCTTCCAGTGAAATCCCATGAACTGGAGGATTTGTACAGAAAACCCTACACAAACTACACAAAATTACAACAGCTAATTAAATTATTGCATGCATTTTCTTAAGCATATCTTGGCAAGGGAGATTCTTTTCAGCTCACTGATAAAATAGCGTGACAGAAAACTGCCCTTTGCACAGACACACCTGTAAATAGTAGTGTCGATTTTGTCTTGAAGTGGTTCTTCTCTCGTGGTTTTTTTCACCATAGAAATATTAAAACTTGTTAGTAATGTAATTGTGGCAATTTGCTAGGTGGGGTATTGACTTCTGACAGTGATGTAGCAGATCAGCGTAGTAGTTAAAAAGTAGTTAAAAGAAAAAGCCAGTTTCATGATCTAAATGGATAGGAAGAGAAAAGTAGAGAAATAATGCGGAGTCTATATGAGAATGAGGATAGTGAAACTGAAGAGACGAGAAGAATGCTGGATGACAGCCTGCTGGGAGCACTTCTAGAACAGCTCACTCAGTGCTCCCTGTTCTGGAGCTCAGGTGTTGGAGGTCCTGGACTTCCCGTCTCACCGAGATTGATGGCAAACCTCAACAATCTGAAAACAAGGGCTGTAGCAAAGTGCTTGAGGAACAGTTGCTCTTAAAAGTTTGAGCTTGGGTTGATGGGGTGAAAACACGGTTGGGGGCTTTCTTTTGCTGGAGAAGAGAAAGGCTTGATAGAGTCACTGGTGCCAAACCTAAATAAGACTGACTGGACCACAGAGTTTTGAGCTCTGTAAATGCTAACTTGGATTATTTGTCAGTGTTAATATCAGGCTTAATTTCAATAAATAAATAAATAGAATACTGCAGCTTTACTAGAAGTTTGCAGCTGGGATTGAAGTACAGTGAGAAGAGAGATATAGACTTCAGCCAAGAAGAAATCCAGCCTTTTCAGCCAACCTGATGTGGTGCAATTTTGTGTTTAAGTAACACAAGGATTTCAAATGCACTTGCATAGATGGTGGATAATTGACTCCTAGCCATGGATGATTAATACAGAGGTGACTGTGCTGGTTTTTAATAGATGTATAGTCAGCCTTTGACACCATTGATTACAAGGCTTCTTGACTCATGTGCTGTATGATCTACTTCACACCTAAGTTAAGCATTCAGGCAGGTGGTCGACGCAGTAACTATACCTCTCCTAAGGCCTATTTAAATCATAGTTTGAAAGTTCATGAGAGACCTAAAGCTTGCTGGTCCTCTGCAAAAGGGGAAATTGTTCCAAGGTGAATTTTGCTGTCTGAAGGAGCGACTGGCTGTGGATTTGTATTTCAGTAAGCACCCCTCTCTGATTAGATCTCCTAGCACTTGTGACTGAAAAGGTAATGCATTGGGAAGCATCTATGGAAACAGAGGCTTTTTAGTAGCAGTCTGAAGGTAAAACCATCTTCTCAATCCTTTGCCAGTTCCATAAGCACTCAGTTCTGGTTTTGTTATGTAAATTAAATGTCATTAAAGACTAGCTGTGGTGTTGGATTTGTTTTTATTTGTATACATTTTATTTGTGCTGAAGATGCATATCCTTAGAAAGTACCTATATCTTTTTATTAAAGGTTACAATTCTGGCTGAAGCATATTTATTTGGACATCTCTGACCAGTGACATTTCAAGATCAAGACCTTTGAGGTTCAGTGTGTAGAACAAAATGTTATGATTCTCTTGTTTCTACCTTCAGATTCATTCACTGAGATGGCTGAAACTGTGCCCGGTGAATCAATGGAGAGCTGTATCTTGCCCTCTTCAAAGCTGGTGGGCAGGAATGGGAGAGGACAGCAGGGTGGCCTTTAGAGGAAAATACCTTTTTCTCCACAGTGTCAGTTGTCTTCTCCCATGTAAGCTTGGTGATGTCTATAAATGGGAGCGGGAGTACTATCTTGTATTAACTGTGTTTTCTCAACAGTTCAATGATCTTCTATTTTTAACATGGATGGTGTTTAAAAATTAATTAATCTTGATTTAATGCTTGTCTGTGTTAAATGGCTTCGTTTAATGATAGAAATTCATTAGCCATGCAATTTGGTTCTAACGTAGTGCATTTTATACAACAGGTAAGGCATGAGAGGTTGACAGTTGCCTTCTTTCACCTGCCTCCTATAATGCTAATGCCCAGGACCGCCCTTCTGCCATGTCCACAAAAGACACAGCCTGCTCTTTGCAGGGTGGATATCACTCCTCATTTCATTAGAGAGAGGCAAAGGGTATCTTTACCTAACCCTAACCTTCCACCCTGCCCAGCAGTCTGTGTAAATGTAGTGCAACATAAAGCGGTCTTGGAGTGAACCTGTGAACTACGCTCTTCCTTGGTATTCTTTATCTGAACAAAGTAATGCCCAACGAAGGAGCTGACGTTTTTTTTGATCAGTCTTCTTGGAAAACTGGGCCCTGTCATTCATTTCAAACATTTTAACCATTCAGTAAAGTGCCCGTCTGCATCACTGCTAGTATTGATAATGGGTCCCGATTTCCTAAGGCAAAACATGGGTTCTTGTTCTTTACTTTCTGCTCCTCTATCAATTTAATCATGCGTTGGGAACAGGCTGCCTGTCACTGTAGGTTAAGCAACAGCAGCAGGATTCTTGAGGACAATAAATGAACAAAGTAATCTAAAGAAATTTTAGGGAGTTTCAGAAGTATATAAAACCCAACAGGTTTGATAACAGGTCAGGGTCCTACTTTATGCTGGGCTGTCAGCATGCCTTATCTGAGCTGACTCCCCTCAGTGCAACCCCTTTCTGGAAAAGGGACCAGACGCCTTGACTTTGCAGGATGGTTGCAGGCCTTCCCTCTTCCTCCCAAGTTGGCAGTGCATGTACCTTCAAGTGCAACAGCGTGGCTGTTCACTGAGCAGCCTGGGCTTACGCCCTTCTCCGGGGGGTGTGTGGGAATGGAAGCTGATGGGCGTCCAGGCTTTCTGCAGGTTCCCCAGACCAACTGCCCCTTTTTTAGAGGTGGAGGAAACACCCAGATCCAGGCAGCGTGCCACTTCACAATCTTCTCAAAGCTAAAGACAGAGCAGCTTGTGCACTTCAAAGGAAGCAAATGATAAAACTTTAACCAAACAAGGTGCTGCATTGCTGAGAGCCCCTCCCTGAAGAAGAGGTTGGAAGAGAAAACAAAAGATGTTAGCACAGAATGTTTAAGCAAAAATGCTCAGTCCTGCCACTGCAGTTCTTTAATATGTCCAAAAGCAACAGTAGAGACGTAGTCTTTTTGCTTGAGAGTTCACCTTTAAATGAAGAAAGCAGCCTGTTAAAGTGTATATATTATCAAGCATCATTAAGACACAGGCTAATGCTCACGTACAGGAGCTGAAGAAGAATAGCCTAAGGGTAAATGCCTTTTAAATTTGTAAGAACACCAAAGAGAATATTATCTTTAATACATCTTAATTGTCAGTGATGGATTTATCCTAACTTTTCACTTCACTAATTGGCTCTGACCTAGCATCTACGTTGTAACAAATTAATCTTGTGCTTATGGTTTGGGGTTTTGGTTTTGGGTTGGGTTTTTATTTCGTTTTGGTTTTGCTTTTTTAATAAAGGTGTGCTGTAGACAATTAATTTACCTACTATTTCTACTGCTATTGATGTGGCTGCCATTTAGTCTCATGGCAGGATTCCTGGTGTTTCTACAAGAGGAATCCTGGGCTTTTAATTCCTGCTTTCACGACTTAACTTTTGCAAGGAAGTATGGATTTAGAGGAACATTTTAAAATTATTTCCTTTCTTTAAAATGAGGTCCTATTTTTAAAACTCCTATGGCAAGTGTACCTGACTATATTTAGCTTTGTAGATTGGAGCCTAATCTTGCTTGCCCTTCCCTACGCAGCAATACCAATATGCTAAATTAATTTACTCTAGACTTTTATTAGTCCCATTTGAAAACAAGATCTAGTGAAATCGAGGTATTAAACGCTTTGTATATATTATCTGCATATTTTTTTCCAGAAAAAGGGTTTTTTTGAAAAAATCCTGTTAGCTTTGACCAAATTTGTGTACAAATACAACTAGAAGACTAACAATGTGTAACGTGCACTGTGCATGTGGACTTCTGAAGAGCCTTCAACTCTTGATGCATGACATAATAGGGCTACACCTTCAAAAAGTAACATCTATATAACCAAACGTGTTTGTCTATTGAATTTTTTTTTTTTTTTAAATACTGGTTGCACATTTCATCCTAATGCTCAGCTTCAAGGGAGGAATTAATCTTTTCAGGATCTGGTTCAGAAAGTGCTGTATTGTTTGGTTGACAACTGGATATGTCATCTAGGTTGATTTGTTATTTTGCAAAATCATGACTCATTGTAAATTGGTCTGGGGCTCTCTGGCTCCATTGGGTTCATTTCTCCGTTCCCTGTTAACTTACTCCTGATGCACTCCAGACATTCTCTTCATACAGTGGCCTGGCTTTTGTCTTTTTCTTAATATTGTACAATTTCCCACCACTTACACAATGTCAAAAACTGTGTCATCAGTTTTATTCTAGTTATAACATTGCCCTAGAATCTTCCAGGTGGATCATCATATGCTATCAGCATAGCAGCTGCTTTCAAAACAGAGCAAGATCCCTGGGGCTTCTCTTCCCAGGCAGTTTCCTAGTAACGTGTTCTCCAAGGCATCTCTTCTCTCTCTTTCCCTATCTAGCAGGGGACAACTACTCTGAAGAGTGCTTCTTCCCAGACGCACAGGTCCTGTCCCCTGTTAATTTGTTTAGTGATACAATCAGTGCAGAGGTGCCTAGCAAGACAAATTTCACTGCTGCATGGACACAGAAATAGGAGCCGCAGATGCCTAGATCTATTGGAAAGGGAAGCATTAATTCAACAGGAAACCAACTTTTCTCACTTTGGCTGAACATCTAAAATGCCCTTATAAAAAAAAAAAAAAAAAAATCATCTCATTGAAGCAGATTCCTACTGGTTTTGTGCTAAAACTTGCCAATTTCCTAGCTGCCTGCTATTCAGTACAAAGACAGGTAGCATCCTCTGTTGTGCTTTTTTGACCCAGATTCTTTATTCACATACATCAGTATTCGCAGTAAACAGGAATTTGCAATAACCAAGTGCTGGATCCTGTCGTCTTGTGACTAAACTTTTCAATCTTTGTTATTATTACCCAGCAACCAGATAAAAATAAAACAGAGGAATAGAGCCTGAATACTCAATAACAATATAAGTGAAAATAAAAAAGAATGGATATGCAATGTTTATAGGAAGCTACACTGAACAATTTGCATGTGTTGCAATTTACAATCACATCTGCTTTGCACAGTCTGCAGTTGCTTCTCTGTCCCATTTCCATCATAGTCAATGCAGAGTAGCCTATGTGGAATAAACCACAATTTTTCTTCCCAGCCCCCTCCTATCTGCATTTCTGTGACACTGTTGTAAACCTAGCTGGGTTATATGTATCTTCATAAAGCATATCAGGGTATCTTTTTATCTGTTCTTGAGCTGGATTTGTGCAAGTTTGCAAAAATAAAACAAATTCTGATTTTTTTCAAATAGTTATAATAACAGTAATAAAAGGAAATAAACTTAGAAGCCTTTAACTAATGCAGAGTAAGCCCATACATCTCCCTGGGAGGCAAAGCTGCGATTAGCATGTTTGATTGCCTTACTACAAGTGATACTTTGTGAAAATGCAGCACTTTTTGTGGGAATGAAAAGTGCAGTTGCGAAGCAGGTTGTTAATTAACAGAAGCGTTAGTGTAGTGTTTGCTGTGATTTCATCCTAGCTTAGCAGAGCAGAACCAAACTAAAGAGCCAAAAAACCAGGCAAGCAAGAGCTCTGGTTTTGGTGTTTTTTTCACATCCTGAGAATTTGACTTTATATATTGTTCTAGTCCCTGTACATTAGGGTGGGGGGGCAGAAAATCATGAAGCGTTTATGTTTATTCAAAATTCCATATGTTATAAGTAGGTACTTTATTTTTCTGAGATTACTTCTAGTTGTTGCAAAGCTCGGAAACAAACAAGGCAGTTTTATGTTGTTGAAATCTTGTCAACGTTTTAGTCTGAGTTCAGATTGACACCTGACAGCCAGATTTTGTTTGCAGAGGAAGTAAGAAGGAAAGAGAGTCTCCTTAGGCTAATGGCATCATGCTAAGGCATCTCTTGTCCTGCACTAATCCCACTGCCTAAGCAAACCTATATATGAATGCTCACCTAATACTGTGTCTAGGATATGCTTGGAAGTCTGTTTCAGGTTAAAGTGAACGGATGCTGTTTTGCCACTGAACCAACGAAAGTCGTTGTGATCTGCCTGTTTTAATGGTTGCAAAATTGTTGTGAACAAATTAGGTGCATTCTGACATCTCCTGATACGGAGCATAACTAAATACATATGCACAGTGAAAATTAGTATTAGCAATGTCAGAAAAGCTCATCTAACTCGTTTTATTAGAAAGTCCTTAAGATAGGCAGTCTCTTCCAATTTTTTTTAACTGATACCCTATTTTCTTTCATGTAAAATGAAATAATATTACAAAGTCTTCCCTTGTCAGATGAGGGCAACCGATGAATGAAGTTGCTTTCAGCGTCAGACCGTATGATAACTCAGCGTGACAAAATCAAGCGAATTATAGATCAGTGACAAATGAAACGTGCTTTGTCCAAATTGTCATTGATACCGTGTAGTGGCAAAAATACTATCTCCTTGTGTGTCGCTTTATGAAATGATTTGCATTGCTTGCTGCTCCCGAGTTGCTAAGTCACTTGGTGCCTCACATCACGTATGCTCACGTTCCAGCAGAGAACAAGACAACACCTTCACACCCTGGCAGTCTCAAAGCAGACGCCTGGTACAGCTCTTTCTTTGGGAAGGGGATCAAGGAAGTTTTGCTTCTCCAGCCTCAGGTTCCCATCCTTGCCCTGCTTGCAGAGCCAAGAGTGATTCAGCTGCAGCTGGAGAAGGGCAGCAGTAGCTGATTTTCTCTGATGCTAAGCTTAGTTATGATGCAGTTTGTTGCTGTCAAGAAAAAAGAATATTTTTTCCCAGGCTTTGATTTTCTTACTGAAGACCCACTCAACAGCAAGAAATGTTTCAGATTTTTTTTGTTTCAGCTCCTGAAGTCATTTCACCTATCCATGGCTCTGCTTCATTTTTTTCTTAAATGAAACGTGCTTTTTAAGTTAATTTTCCTTAGCTAAAGGCCCATGTGCAAGTGAACACTTAAATCTACATGACCGCCAATGAAAACACCCCATGCTGTTGACATGCCCAGAGCTGTCCCAGGTCTGGTCTGAGGCCAGAGAGCTCCTTTGACCGCCTGTCTACGTTTACAGCTGCACAGCACAGCAGCAGCAGACTCTGATGGCTTCCAGGGTCTGGGCAGGTCTTCTCTGCCTCCTGGAGCTTTATCACCCCTGGCACAAATCTGCCCCAAGGGGATTGTTTCTCTGAGGCAGCCTTGCCTTACGCTATGGAAAACCTCACGGCAGATCCAAAATGGAAAGCAAAAGGCTGCAGGGAGCCGAGTGAGCAGGTCTGGGATCTGGCTTGCACCGTGTGAACTGCCTATGAAGAGGCACAGCTGGACTGACTGTAAGCCATCACCCATTGCCTATCACTGGTACCGTTCAGTATCTGAAACACTAAGAAACACTGTGCAAAAAGCAGGCTTTCCAGCCCCCAAAGCCATAAAGACAGGTCTGTTGTATTGCAGTTGTGCATTAATTGTACAGCACTAAACGTTAGCAAGAAAAGATTGTTTCATGACTAATACTGGTGAAAAATCAAGTGATGTCTTTGTGACCGCTATGAACAGGACTGCGTTTGTAAGCCAAAAAAAATGTAAACTAGAAGCCTTTCTTGTTTCCTGTGATCAAGTTATATTCCCGTATCAATGTGCATAGCAACAACTTCAGGGAACAAAAGAGTCTTTGTTTAAAATAAATGATTATTCAGTTCTTTTTAATTTAGCATAGTGACCCTTTATATTCAGAAGCTCAAGCATGTCTACAAATTGTTGGAGTGACTAAAATTCTCAGCATATTAAAATTGCGATTTTTAGAAACGGAAACAGACTGAGCATAGCAGGGGGAGAGCTCTGGTTTGCAAGGAAGGAGGGGACAGGACCAAAAGTAGCACTGCTTTTTCTTGGTGTTGGTCGCTTGCATGCAGTACAACTATGTTCTCATTTAAAAAAACTCAGTGTGTGATGACTTGTACATTATGTGATGTTAACTGTAAAGCAGAACGAAGGTGGATGTGATATTGATTAGAACAACAAACTTAATGAAGTAATTGTTAAGGCATAGCCTCCATACTGAGAAGTCTCAAAGTGCAAGTTGTTCACTAAAAAAACCAAACCAAACCAAACCAAAAAACAACAGGTTGTTTTTATGAATGAATGTTGGCGGGACACTGAGGATTTGATATCTGTGGTGTAAATGCTGTAGACTGGTAAGAATAGAGGCTTAGGTGGTGTTTAGCTTTATTTCCATCTGAAGGGATTCCCAGGTGTCCCCTAGTGTAGTGGTGCAGGGCTGTGATGCTTGCACATTTCACTTTGCTGGCAGTAGGAGATGAATCTTATGCATCTTTTTTGCTTGAAAGGATATAGCTCAAGACAGAGACTCTCTATATCTGTTTCCACTGTGCCACTAACCCCTCTGTTGGGGCGTAACAAAGAGTACATAGCCTTGCACTGAAAAACAACATGAAAAGAACTTTAAAGCGGGAGAAACGAGCTCTTGGAAGTTAGGAAAAGTCAGATGTGTGGTTTCTTCTGTGCCTTCAATTTGGCCGCCTTCTACATACATAATTGTGTTACAGTCATGAATGACATCATTGCAGCAGTTTTTCCAGAGGAGCAGCATTCCCTTCAGGGATGAGAGGAGCGGTGTTCAGGGCATGAAATCAGTTTGGTGTAGTGAATGAGGATGTTGTCGAAGAAGTTAATCTAGGAATTGATAATTGTGTGACGAAGAGGGAGGATGACTTCAGGGAAGGAAATGACAGTCTTGTGTTTAAATCAGATGATCTTGAGAATTCACTGCTGGCACTGTCCCAGGGTGACAGGGAGAAGGAAAGCACTGGGATTCAGAACTGGCTCTGGGTAGTGTGGGAAGGGAGAAGTCCAGCCAGGCTTATACTTTCTTCTTGGCTCCCTGCCGTAGGCAATTCAGGCTGATCTGCTCCCCGAGGTTCCCAACACAGTGTGCGCTGCTGCGATGGCAGCAGGGGGGCCCAGCTGTAGGACAGCCTGAGCTTTGGACATGTTGCCATCCCAAGTCTGGAGGGTGCAAGCCAATGGCGAGAAATGGTGATTCTCTGTGGTTTGTAATGCGGGGAGAGGAGGTGTCTGTTTGGGTTTGAAGACTTAGAAAAATTCAGGTTGGTCCAAAGATGGTGTTGGCCACCAGGCCTGCAGAAGACAGCAAAGGGAAGTTTGGAGTCTAGAGCCAGGCACTAGTGTCAGTGCAGGTTTTGTTTTAGTGGGCAGGATGTGCTCACGAGCTTGAACCAGCGAGTTACTGAGGATGACAGGACCTCTGGGGAGATGTTGGGAGCATGCAGTCCTTAGCTGCTTAGATCTTTGCGATTTCGTGGTCACTGGCATGTGCTATCCAGCTAACCAGAAGCAACAATCCTTTCCTGATCTAGACGGGTTTAATGAAGAACTGGAGATGTTTTATAGAGCCTTTTTTTCATTGGGCAAGACACTGCAGATTACTAAATTGTAGTATAGGGAATTGTATTTTGTATGGAGGGAAAAAAAAGAGATGACCGACCCTGTTTTGAAGGCTAGGTCTGTCTGTTGGGGCTTGGTGGAAATACTTGTACTTGTGGGTAGAGTTAGAAAGTGCCACTTCATTGACATTTGCAATTGAGGTCTTGGTTTCAACTCATCTCCAAAAAAAACACATTAGCAAAATTATCAGAACAAGATGGTTATACAAAGACATGCCATGACACTGGCATAGAAACGGGATGGCAAACTTTCCTTCTGGGTCTTTAATGGGAAAAGCAAGAAACCTGCTGATACGAGTTGTTGTTCCTTGCCACACACTTCAGTTTAAGCATCCTTCTTTAATCATTCTAGCAGCTTCTAAACAAATCGGATTATTCGTGTGGTTCTTTCTGCAAGACAAAAATGAGTTTAAAACCACTTCAGGTGAGCAGGGAGAATTCAGTTAATAACACTGAGCCATTTACGCTGGAGTGCCAGTAGATCACTAAAATAAATTCAGCTTGCTTGGCACGCCTTTGACAGGACATCTGCTGTTGAATTTCACCTGATAACATCTGGGCCCAAGTACGTTTCTAAAATGGAGAAAAAAAGATAAATTTCCGTGGAGAAATAGTGTCTACATTTCTGCTGCATTAAAATCCACCATAAGCATTTTGCATACTGTTTGTCTAAGGATGAGGAGGTGGTAATTTTAACAGTAAGGCTTACACATTATCTTCTCTCTGGGGATTTCAAAACATTTCGGAAATGTGAAAGAACATTTTCATTCAGGGATCAAAATGTGTCTGCAACAAAGCTCTCATTTTCTTAAAAAGTTATAATTAATATATAAGAAAGCATAATAAATACTTTTTAAAAATTATTTTTCAGACTGTATTGAGCATTTAGTTGTGACAGCTAACTGGAAAACAATGTATGCTGCTCTTTTTTAAAGGAACAGATCAAACCTGTGATTTGATGTGTAAATTGTTGAAGAAAATTTCCAGGTTCATTTAGCCTCCAGATTTCACACATCTTTCCAATTTGGTTAGCTACCAACACTCCACCTCTAAGACTGATGAAGACAGCAACAGTAAGAAATGACCCCTCCTCTTGTTTTGCTAGTATGAAGACAGTAACACTGCACATTGCTGAGAAATTCAGCTCCACAAACACGTCCCTTCCTGGAACAGAGATAGCATGATTGAGAAACAGCGAGGAATTACAAAGAGATACCAAGCTGTCTTGTGGCTCCTGAGAAACAGCAGAAAATTTTAGCCCTAGCCAACTAGAAATGGGCAGAACTGCTAGGGAAAAAATTCAATATCTGATTCTTCAGTACCATCCATTTTGTATAGCCAGGCATGGTTATGCAAACATTTTCTCAGTCAGCAAAGTTTAATAAGTCACCGTTCTTGCACTGTTGTTCACCCACTTCCATGTTGTGCCAGATTATTATTGACAGGGTTGTGCTATAAACAAGATCCATATTTTGGGTTTATATTTTGGTTTGGTTTGGTTTTCAAGTCAAATCACTTTGGTTTTGTTCAGCTTAACGGTTGCATGACTGAGAGGATAGAGGACTGCAGGAAAGAAGCAAATATGAAGGAAAAAAAGGATCAAGACTTCTTAAACTGTGTTTGTGATCACATAAAATGTTCCTGAACTCTGCTTTCATTTTTACAGGGTGAAGGTATGCAGTGTCACTGTTCTGATATGGCAGCACTTTCTTGGGATTTTCCTTGCTGTGATACCAGAAGCTTGGAAGTCTGAGCTGAACTAGCTCAGGATCACTTAATAGTTCTTAAATGCATATATACATGGATAGAAGGAGAATGTTTGACTAATTTGAAATTATTTTTTTCCATGTCCATGGAAATTTTGTATTTCCAATTCAGCCACACATTTAAAGAGCCATCAGTGTTTAGAAAGGCTAGTTACATTTGCATGAAACCAAAGAGTCAGAAACTAATGACCTCTAAACAAACTGTTAAATTAAAAACTGTTTTTATATAGATCTATCAGTACCTTTTGAAGGTAGTTATAAATCAGGTTGTATTAAATTGAGTAATACATTTTATTTTGTGATATTAATTTGAGCTAGATTACCCTATGATGGAATAAACCAAGTTTATTGGACACACAATTGTCCTTGAATACATGCCGCATATTGTCCAGTCAATTCGTTATTCACTGCGAACAGTTCAGGATAAACCTGTAGCCAGATAAATCAATCCCAGTACACTCAAGAATGGCAAGTGCACTTACCAAAACTTTATTTTCTTTACAGACAATTTACCAGCAGGACAAAAACATTGTATTTATCAAACTGTTGACAAGCAGTGGTTGAACGAGCTCCAGTGTTCATAGTGATCACTTAACTGTCACAGTATTGCAAGATTTTGGATTTAATCTGCTTGAGTGCCAGCATATGATAAATTGTAAATCTATCGCAAAAAGTGTGCAATCATAAAGCATCTTAAAGCAGGGACATGTACCAAAATAAATGGATTAGCTTTTTACATACCATGAACAAAAGGGACACAAAATCCTCCAAATTAAATTTGTTTGAAAAGCAAACTCAGATGAAGCCAACACTTTTAATCTACTAAAGATGTAAATGGCTGATCACCTTGCAGAGTTCAAGGTAACATTACCAGCATAAGGATAAGGCCCAGTCCTGTATACCTTCAGTCACTTAAGCAGTCCTGGTGAAATTAAGAGCATGTGCTCAGGTGATGTAAACACTAGCATGGCTTTGTAAACCCGCAGTACCATACCACCAGTGCACCCCTTGTGTGGTTACAGCTGGGACTAGCAAGTGAACACATTATAGCTTACACACAATCTCCAAGCACAGTAAACCATATATGGTTTATATATGGTTTTGACCATATATTGGCCTGGAAGGTTGTATTGGCAGAGCTTTAGCACCCACAGATTACATCTTCTTGTCTCTTGATAGCCCATGCTGGCAGAAGCTCGTAGTATAGACCTAGCTAGTCCTTGCTCAAAAGTTTGTTGTGCAGACTAATGCTTTCACAGTTAAGCCTACAATATAGAATGAGATGTTTTTTCCATTTGCTTTGGTCCTGCAATGAGTGGGGACAGCTTTTGCTTCCTTGCTCTGAGCAAGGTAGGTCCACACATAGTCCGCAGGATGTCACTGTCTGAAAAGTCTGCAGAATTTCCCGTAACATTTTTGGCAGTGACAGCACAGCTGTAAGTTTGTGAGTCTTGAGGTTGCAATCATAAGATGTATAGGTCTAAATAGCAAGGCTGTGCTTGGCCAGATTTCCTGCAGGAGCTGGGAGATGGTTGTGGTGTAGGAAGCAGCATAGGTGGTTGGATTCAGATGGCTTCAACTGCACCTGAGACCTTGGACCCACTTGCTGTATGTTCTGACTGCACCCACCAGGGGCATCTACCCAATAGGAAATACTGGGCACAGGGACTTTCACCCATCTGAACCTGGACTTCAGGATAACTCTGCCATTTTCTGTAGTGCATGTGCTGCCAGTGTAGGGCTTCATGCCTATCTTTCGGCATTGCTAGTGTTTTCAGTCCAGTCATCCCTCCGTACATGTGTTTTGTTGCTTATGTTAAGCTGTTCCTCTGTGGAGGGACAGGGGACAGCAGAGTGTCTCTCTTCCACACCAAGACAAAAGTCCTCATTCCTGGTCACAGTCCAGAGCAGAGCATTTCCATTAGAGCAAGGGAGAATGGGGTGAGGAAAGGGAGTTTTCTCTCAGAGCTCAGACTACAACTGCTTTGGGCAGGATCTGAAAAGGGGAAAGGCAGAGGGCCTGGGCAGTGGGTTCACACTTTGGTATTCTAGCAGCTGCATGGTATCTACTAGCTGCCATCCAGCAAAGACTTTTCCTTGTGAAGAGCCATTGTTGTTCTAATACGTGCTGCAAATGTATTTTGTGATTATTGGAAAGTGGAATTTGGAATGTTCTTCATGCAAAAAATAAGACTCTCTGTGTAAAATTAAAAAAAAAAAAAACCAAACCCCACAACAGAACATCTCCGTTTTCCATGAAAAAGCTGTTTTCATGAAAGTTTTTCAAGTAGCCTGTCAGTTACGCATTTGTGGAAGAGACCAACAAGATGCCTTTTGTAACAGGCTGTGTATAAATTTGCTTCCTGCCAAACCTACATGTCTCTGAGTTGCAAGCCTACATTTTGCTAAAATATGTGAGTCATTTTATCTTGCCCTCCATGATTCTTAATATTTTTTTTTTAATTTTTTTTTTTAAGTATGTAATCTGAAAGGAATTTCATGACCACAGCTAAGAAACTCTGGTCTGATGACTTTGGTGGCAAAATTAATAACTCTCTATCTCATTTTATGAAAGAGTGCAGCTGTTAGTGTGTTCAGTCTGCATGAAAGTCAAGCTAGGTGGTGTTAATAGTCCATCAGTAAGGAGGAGGTAAGACCCACTGAGTTTTACATTATGTGTTTCCAAAAGCTGGATGGCCAAAGAGTCATCTTTAGAAGTGCTAGGGTGTCAGCAACTGTAGTGTGCGTGTGTGTGTGTGTATGTATGGGGGGCACGTAGGGGAAGAGACCATGTAGCTGTGGCTATTCCTCTACATCAGCTTCTGTGATTCATAGAATAAAAAGGGAATGACTTGCATTATGTATTTGCATGACCTGAAAGGCACTACCTAAGTATTTAGTCATCTTTGTATTTCTTTCTTACAGCTTTTTTGTTGTTTTGCTATTATTTCTGCTAGTTTTTTCAAGCATTATTAGAGTACAGTAACATTTCACTAACTGTGGTTATCTTGGTTATCTGTACTCCTGGGACAGCTGGCTTCCACTCTTTTGAAATAGCAAAAATGTCTAGGAATGGATGGTATTTGCCAAATGTTTAGGTAACAGAAACAGGACTCTTAGACCAGTGACTCTGACTAGTTTCTCATTTATGAATTGTTAACAAAATAGCTTGCAGAAATTCAGAATATTGGGGTTTGAGTCTCTTGAACTAGCTGGCAGAGACCTGATGCAGGGAAGGAAGCAGGCAGCATGGCTCAGAGGGAGGAAAGGCACTGTTAGTTTGCCTAGGGCTTGGGGATAATATCACGGATATTCCTCTATTAACACATACACACCTCATATAAAACATGATGCCTTAGGCTTTATGTGGTATTTGAAACTCCATCTTTGAAGAAACACTCTGGGAGGCAATGATGTGTTCTTGGAGGGTTTTTTTGGGTTTTTATACAGCTAGCTGTAATAACAAATTACCTGTGTAATTCTTCTCCAACATCCTAATACTTCAACAGAATTTATGTTTCTCTGACTTTAGCACCGAAAAAAACCCACAAAATGATTAAGTTCAACATTTTCAGGCTGTCTACATCTTTTTTCCTCAATTTTGTCATTAACCAAGTCTGTCACGATGAGAAATTATGAAGTAGAGCCATTTGGAGGCTATCAGTAAAGCCCAGGAAATCCTTCAGAGTGGTTTGCCACGTTTCCTATTTAGAGCACAGGGAAGTCAAGGGAAACAGAGGGAAACATTTAACATGTCATGTATGTCTGATATTTCCTTTCCCTAAAACGCCCTCTTTTTCACGCTCTTATCTTACAGACATTCACCAGCAGCTTTTAATAATCAACAGGTTGCTGTAGAAACGGTAAAGGAGGGGTTATCTGTAGAAGTCACCCACCAAGCATTGTGCTGTTCTACGTTCAATGCTTTTAGATGCCTGACCTCCCTCCTTAAAGTTCCAGTGTGTGCCCAGAAGAGCCCTGCTTGTGATCTTCCACTCCCCATTCATCCGTGCTCACAGATCAGAGAAGGTGGATTGTTAATTTTACATGTCCACAGAAGTTGTCCTGCCGTGCTTTTCTTTGATGCTGCATTTTAGGGCTCAGAAGTGCATGGACTTAACATTTTATTTGGGCCTCCTCCTATGCCAGAAAGGCAGGACCAATGTACCCTTGCCTATCACTGTGGCGAAAGTTTTTTGTCCTGCATGGTGCTGAGAATTCATGCCTCAGCTCCATGGGGGACGCAGGGTAACATGGAGCACGTCTGCAGCCTATGAACGATCCAAACTGACATTTGCATTGGCAAGAACAATACATAATTTGACATTTGTGTACAGAACGACTGTGCAATAAAACAGTGATTGCTGCTGTATTTTTATGTGATCAGAATATTGTCTCTGAGTTCTGAGGCAGCATCGCGGCTAACAGGCAGTTTTATGCATGTAGGACTCCATCAGAGTGAAAATATATATATGTATACGTATATGTGTATTGCATGGCCAATCTCTCAATTGTCTTGGTTTTATATTATAGTACAGTTTGGGAAGACTCTAGATAGCTTGACTGAATGCTGTTGCAAAGACAAAGCTTCATCTTTATGATAGCAATTGAAGATTTACATCCTGAAGAAAAAGATCTTGCTCATGAATTCAGTATTAAAGAGCCTCAGAGCTGTGCAGTCGGAGAAAAATCTTGATATTTTTTTTTTTAAATAAATTAATCCAGACTAGTTCCTCTTGGCAATGTTTTGGTGTCATATCCCAGCTTATAGAAAATGTATCAACCCTGTTACCAGTGCACATTGGTTTTATATGTAAGTACGTGTGTGAACATGAAGGTGCACACTGCTGTGTGTTCCACATCTTGAACAGCGGTTAATTAAGCAGAGCACGGTGAAGCCTCCCACACAGATTGTTTTCTTTCCGTATCTTACCACTTCCCCTACTGAGGTGGAGAATAGCTACAGAGGGGAACTAGATCTGCCCATTACAAACAGGGTCCATGTTCATTTCAGCCGGTCTTAATTGCTTTAACTTCAAGGTTGTATATATAAGTTGTAGATGAAAATCAATTACCTGGTTGAGAAATGGAGCATCAAAAAGCAATCTATAAGTAGATTTCCTTAAATGCTACAAGAAAAATGATTAGTTTGTATGGAGGACGCCAAAGGGAAAGGGAGGAGGAACAGCTAATACACTATGGTGTGGTCCTCCTCCTTTGCTGACCCAAGAGCAGCTCTGTTGAGCAGGTTAGCTATTCAAATGCATCATTGAGTATAACTAGTTGACTCCAGGCAGTCTTGGACAGTCTCTGGGTAGCTGCTGGGGAATAAGTGTCCAACACTTAAGATCTTTTTTTTTCTTTTTTTCTTTTTTTTTTTTTTTTTACGAGAGAATGACTGCAGATGTCATTTGTTTCACAATAGCAAGATTTGGTGGCATGGTGGTTTGGCTGCAGCTGTGCCCATGCTAGGCAGGTTCTGGGATCCTCCTTGTGTTTGGATTAAGGGGCCTAAATCATCCAGTTATATAGTCAGCAGCACTTAAATAAGTGAGGACCTGCAAGCATCTAGACACACTTAGCAGGCATGTCTTGCTGTTCCTATTCAGAAATGTTGTTTTCACTTTTGGAGGAGCTACTCCTCTGTTACCAGTGTAGCTGTTGTGGTTTAACCCCGATCAGCAACCGAGCACCACANTAAAGTGTCCCCAGAAAAGGTTGCTGCGCTCTGCCTAAGGTAGGGTGGTGGGTAAAAGGCAGGTTGTGCTTTTGCATAAACTGAATTTCTCTTGCTGCTGGAGTTCAGTGGAAATGTCTGGGACAGAGTATGAGCTGTTCTTCCTGCTGCTTCCTGAGATGGGTCTCACGTGCTTGTGGGTGAGCCTGCGGTGACAGGAAAAGGAGAGCTTTGGTTTGGGTCTTGTCGCATGGTCAGCAGTCCTCACCAGGGAAGGGAATTCATTTTTAACCTTTTTTGGTGGAAAGCCTGAGCCTGAAATACTACAGTAGAGTGGTCACCTCCTCTTACTTTTCATTCTCATCTTTTCCTAAATGAAGGCTTATAATAGAGATGCAAACAACCCACATTAGCACTTTGATAATCACAGGCCAGCAGTTCTGTTGGAAAAGATTCTCTGTGGCCCAGTCTGACCCACAAGTTGTGCAGTAAAATAGGCAAAATAATCTTCATACAGCTGAAGCCATAACAGTGAATTTAACTGTTACAGACAGTTGAGAATAGGCGTGGGGTGGCTCTGTTACCACCCTGGAGGAGCTTTTGTTTTAAGTGCAGTCCTGTGCAAAGCAGTGGTCTTGTGGTGGCAGGAGACCTGTGTTGCTGCTGTGAATGAATGCTGAAATTCCCTGTCTGAACCTTACATTCAAGTTTACTCAAAACACAAGTTTTACCTCTTAAAAGACTGATTTTAAGAGGACAGACACATTATCCTCACACTGCCTGTCTCAAGTGTGTATGAATCGAACATGACCATACCTATGCTCTGTCTCCAGAGCTCTGAACGCTGTGCCAGGAGCACCCACCCTGATGCTTTTTCAAATTTTATGCCTACTTCATTGGTAATATTGATTATGTCTGATGCAATCCCAGACTCTTAGCATCAGTTTGGCTGGTCTCTTCCCTCCTGTCAATTACTCCGTCTCCACTGACTCTGTCTCTCTCAATGCTACCTTCATTAACTCCTTGAGGGGAAAAAAAAAATATAGCCAAGTCAGCTGCCTGCTGTCTTCTCTGCTTTTTGCAGCATCAAGCACCTTCTGTCCTTCCTCAAGTGATAGCAAAAGTTCCCTTCTCTGACTCAGTGCCGTGTTTTTATCCTTTCTCCTCTGGTTTCTCCAGTCATTTCTGGTAGGTAAACGAGTCAGGTCCACACGAACCCCTGCTTCCTCTGTGTCAGGGTGCAGCTCCCACTCTTTCCTCATTCAGCCTTCCCTCTCTGTGTCCTGTTGGCAGGAGACTCCATCCAACACTGGCTCAGTTGCTTACCAAAGCACGTACCAAACCTCTGAACATCTGAGCAGGTGCTAGCACCAGCATCCAAACTGGCATCGTCACAGGCGAAAAGCTTACAACTGTGTTTCTCTCTCAAGTAACCTGAGTAAAGAGCCACTTCCCCCATGCTGCCCTGTCCTGGCTTGACCCTGACCTTACAAACTGCTTTTTTTATGAGTGCTTAAGGGGTTACATTGTCTTCTGTCTCTTCAGTTGCTGCCAACAGCCTGAAAGCTTCATCCCAGGTTCATGCGACTAAGCTAAGGTAAACATCCATACGTTCAAACACTTATGCTGGCTTTAAGAACGCTTTTTATGAAACATCCTGTGGACAGAGGTGCTACTGAGCCACATTTGACCAGCAGTACAGCACAGGCATCTGCTAATTGTCCAGTAGTAGTCACTAGCTAGTACTTCAGAGGCGAGCCTATTTTCACCTTGGCTGTTGAGCAATAAATTCTTATAAATTCTTTAGGGAGAATTTTGAATTAAGCATGACGGCTTTTGTTCTTTGGTAATACTGGCAAGATGACAAAGCCTTGTCCAGTTGTCATAACCCTCTGCGTGTCTTATGTTGTGTACAGTTTACTTTGAAGCTCTAGAAAAGTAATGAGTAACTTCTTTGTGTGGCCATTGGCCCTGCACAACTGCTGTGTTACAGCCCACGCTTGTGAGGTGGAAAATGAGGAGAGGAAGTGAATTTATCTAAATTAAAAAAAAAAAAAAAAAGAGGAAAATAATTGTTAATAATCTCTGTTAATAGGATTTTCACAGGCATGCCCTGCCACTGGAACGTGTCTCTCCTCGGGGTAGATTCCCTGCCTGTTTTAACCAAATAGAAACCTAGTGAATAGGTGATATCTTCTATCAAATCTTCACTTCTTCAGACATCAAAGAGATATCGGGAGAGGGATGGTTAGGAAGGAGGGAAGAGAACCTTGTTCTCCTGGATTTCAGACCATTTTTCAGCAAAATATTCTACACTCTTTTCCTTTGCATTAGCTGTGTACTTTTATTTTGCTGTGTGTTTCATTCCAAAAGTTTGAGATGTTTGCTTTTGGGATTATGTCTTTTACGAAAACAACCAGGCTTCCAAATGCAGTCTGTCAAGCTTGCCAAGTTACTAGACATGCAGGGTGCCAGCGGAGTTTTGCTTCTCATATTGCCTGTAAGTAGATCAGCAATGTGGAAGCTTTGAGCTTTTCAAGGTCTTCAGCTCACTTGCTGTATTTTATTCAGAAAAGGTGAGGCGGTGAAATACAGAAGAGGAAGAATTTTTTGTCTTCCTTTTTTGTGGCCTTCCCACAGGGACAGCAGCATAGTGTCGTGGGCACCTCTTCAAAGCACGTCTTTGGGGGTGCAGGGAGTTACATGTCCTGGATGGATGAAGTCCCAGAAGGAAGTTGGGACTCTCTTGACTGGGGCAAGAGTCAGTCTGGCCGTATGGGAAAGCCCAAATGCTTGTGACAGCTAATTAAGGCTACACGACTATGGGAATCAGACTAGTTATTTAGGTCTAGCTATTGTGTGTTTGCATGATACCTACTACTTTCAGGGACAGTGATTTTTCTTCATTATTATTCTGAGAACTTTATGGCATCCTTTTGGATTGTCTTTAAGTAATTTCTAGCAAAATACATGTGCCCAAACCAGCTGGATAATCTGTTCAGTGTGACTGTACCTGACGTGCTTGTTAAAGCAATAGAGCCCAGAAGACCAGCAAATAACATGGAAAAAATCTCCAAAAGGAGAGGAGCAACAAGACAAGCCAGATTTTAAACTCTCAAAAGTAAGACCATGATGGGGATTGTTTTGCTTGTTATCATTGTGGTCTGCCCATGCTGGTGCTATGAATTTTAGTGGCCCTGGTCCCTAAAGCCGCATTGTATGGCTTGGTCAGTCGTTACTCATCTTCTGTTGCTGGAGGTGCCTTCCCACAGCACTTCCTTATTGAGGCAGTGGATGCTTCTTGACAAATATCTGTTCACCCCCTGCAAAAAATAAACAAAAAGAATAAAGAACAAACTAAAACCTGACTAACACTTGTGATCTGTTAGACAGAACGTCTTTAAAGGCTTATGATGGTTTGCAGGTTTGTGGCTTAACAAACACACCCATAACACAAAAATAAACGGCAGTCGCCAATGGTGATTTCCATTGTGTTGAATAAAAGCTGATACAGGCACAGGCATGTCATAGATGCCTGGCTCATCTGATACACAGGTGACCCAGTTCACGTCTGGTATTGTGTGGGAAATGATCCATCAGGGTGACTCCTAAACTGTGTGCTCAGCAGTCCGTGCTATGGCACTCTGCAACAGGTGTTGGCTGTAGCTGCATTTGGAAGGATGTCAGGTCATGCTGGAGCCTGGGTTTAGCTTATTGATTATAAGGACTTTTGTCAACTGCTACAGATAATTTCAGACTGCTTTGTGATTCTCAAGGGATGAGGTTGCAAGTGTAGTTCATGAAAATTATATTAAACTGATCAAGCACAACATGAAGCTTGAGCTAGAAAGTCTTACGTATTCCATCTGTGAACTCCTCCCAAACATTAAAAAGAACTGACTTAGTGACTCATCTTTTTATGTATCATATCATCCATTAGCCAACAGCATTTTCAGAAGCATAGGAACGGGTCAGATTATTTTGATGTCTTCCGCAGCATGCAGCATAGATTTGCTTTCTCTTTTTCCGCCCCCATCTCTTCCCTCCCTCCAACTCTGTCTCTGTGTCTCTCTCTTTTCCAATTTATCTGGATTAAACAAGTCTCTAATTATTCTCTATGCCACTGCAAATAAAGTCATTTTCAGAAACAGATGTCGAAAGAGCCCAGTGAAATAATCCTGGAGGCAGATGCAGTCTTCCATAAGCTGCCAAGCGCATGGTGCAATCAAAGTGATGAAACAAAATGGAACAGGCTGCAGAAAAAGTAATTAAATTATAGTTCCATTGTAGAAGCACATTTTAAAATTACTGAGATTCAGAGCCCATAATGCTGGTATTATAGTTGAAAGAATACTTGCCATGGGTCATAAGCATTTTTTTTAACAGTTATTAATCATGCTTGACTGGAAAGACATGTGTAACCTACAACAAGCAGTGGCTGTAGTTGTGCCAAAGGAAGCTTTTGTTCCCTGAAGAGAATTGTATCAAAGGCCAGTGTGTCCTATTATTGCGTGTGCAATAGAAAAGTGCAGAATCTGAAACAGGGCTTTTCAGATTTCAATACAGAGTACTGGAGGGGAAAAAAGAAAACAAGTATTGTATCCTTTTGAATACTATATGACCTCCTTTTCCTCTTACCAAGTTAACTTACTCATTGACTAAATAATAGTTAAAAAAATCTCTAAAATGGCCCTCCTCTCCGTAAACTTAAATAAAGATAATGCCAGGCTCTCTTCTGAAAACAGCAGACAGAAAATGTACAAAGTCTTGGAAACTGGAGATTAAAAAGACCCGATTAGTTTGTTTGATTCTGTTTCCTTGCCATTACAAAGTAAGTCTGTAGAAGAGCACATAGAAAATTTTCAAATGATTTTTTTTTTTTGGTGATTGTCGATATCTAAATGTGCTGTGGGAAAGTGTTGATTTCCTTATTAAATTAATCGTATTTTCCTTCATAAAAAATTAAATGAAAGACTAAGAATTGTCCGTACTGCCTTCACAAGTGTAAAATTCTGGCATTTTGGTTTTCCATTTCAAAGAGATAGCTTTACTTTGAGATACATTATACATACTAGAATATAAAACCAGCAAGTTGAAGTCTGTACAAAAATTTAGTTGTAGAAAAATGACGACTTTGGATCAACAAAAAATATTACAACATACCCAAACACACACACTCGCACTCTAAATTGTTTCAAAAATTGATATTTTGGTCTAATTTGGAACGAAAGCAAACTTTGCAAGGTGGTATTTCCTATGAAATATGCACTCTATGTCTAAATTTTGTTTAAGACCTGATCTGGCATTGCCAGTGCTGAGTGTCTTGGCTGACTTCAGTGCACTTCTTTATATGGCTTCCAGGACACTTTATGCGACCTTTCTACATGGAAGAGCCAGAGGCACTTCCACTTCTGAAGAATGTCATTCAGTCTGAGAGATACCTCTATAACAGGTTTTGGGGCAGAAATTTAGCTTTAACTGTGTGGCGGGTTGACCTTGGCTGGATGCCAGGTGTCCACCAAAACAACTCTATCACTCCTCTCCTCAGCTGGACAGGGGAGAGAAAATATAACGAAAGGCTCGTGGGTCGAGATAAGGACAGGGAGATCACTCAGCCATTACTGTAATGGGCAAAACAGACTCGACTGGAGGAAATGAGGTAATTTATTGCCAATCAAATCAGAGTAGGGTAATGAGAAATAAAAACTGAATCTTAAAACACCTTCCCCCCATCCCTCCCTTCTTCCTGGGCTCAACTTCACTTCCAGTTTTCTCTACCTCCTCCTCCTGAGTGGTGCAGGGGGACAGGGAATGGGGGTTGCAATCAGTTCATCACACATCCTCTGCTGATCCTTCCTCCTCCTGGGAGGACTCTTCACACTTCCCCTGCTCCAGCATAGGGTCCCTCCAACAGTAAGTTCTTCCACGAACTTCTCCAATATGACTCTTTCCCACAGCCTACAGTTCTCCACAAACTGCGCCAGCATGGGTCCCCCAAGGGGTCACAAGTCCTGCCAGCAAATCTGCTCCAGGTTGGGCTCCTCTGTCTCCACAGGTCCTGCCAGGAGACTGCTCCAGCGTGGGCTTCCCATGAGCTCACAGCCTCCTTCAGGCATCCATCTGCTCTGGTGTGGTATCCTCCGTGGGCTGCAGGTAGATATCTGCTACACCATGGACCTCCATGGGCTTCAGGGGGACAACCCGCTTCATCATGGTTTTCACCACGGGCTTCAGGGAAATCTCGGCTCCAGTGTCAGGAACACCTCATCCCCCTTCTTCTTTACTGACCTTGGTGTCTACAGGGTTGTTCCTCACATATTCTCACTCCTCTCTGGCTGCAGTTGCACAGTTCCCTGCCGCCCCTTCTTAAATATGTTATCCCAGAGGCACTACCACCGTTGCTGACAGGCTCAGTCTTGGCCATCAGCAGGTCCATCTAGGAGCTGGCTGGCATTGGCTCTATCAGACAGAAGGGAAGCTTCTAGCAGCTTCTCACATAAGCCACTCCTGTAGCCCCACTGCTACCAAACCCTTCTCGTGCAAACCCAATACAAATTGCTTCCTTTTCAATGTAGGTGTCACCCTTGCATCAGCCAACCACACTTGCAGCATCCTAAGTTTCTCTCTTTTTTCCTTTTTCCCCTCCCGTACCAGTAGCCTTGTTCAAATACTGCCTCATTTGTTACCAGCTAAGCTCCACTTCTGTCTCTGTATAGTTTTCTCTGTTAGTATTTTTTTTCCACTCTCCTTTCAATGAACTGCAGGTTTTTCTTTTTTTTTTTTTT
>VZTL01063205.1:0-17128 GCA_013400535.1 Scopus umbretta
GGCAAAATACTTAGCTAAAAGAACTGTTACTGATTATGGAATGTATAGTCAGCAAATGACAAAAACAAATTAGGAAGTCATAATGTAATTTATAATCATGAACAATTAAGAGCTGTGAGACAAGTTATATGAAGAAAATGAGAAACACTTTTATGGAAATAATGGATTTAAATTATGACACATGAATAATGAGATCGTTCAATTTGGAATGCTAAATATTTCAGTCTGTTAAATTTTAAATGAAATTTCTCAACAATAACTATCACTGAATTATTTTTACTGCAGTATTTTTGTGACCCCTTTCTTGTAATACATGAATTTGACATTATAAGATGAAGAGATTATAGCAACACCTAACAGGGCGTAACAGGGCATACAATAAGGTAAAAGAAGGTGAGAAATCAAATTAAGTTTAACTAGCTTTTGGTACTATAAAAAGAATCTTATTCTTAGAAAAGGAGTCTTCTGTTCCTGGGTTTCTATCAGAGTGTATACTTGCACCTATTAACTATGCTCGAAGACTCTAGGTAGCAGAAAACAGTGTGATGACAACTCCAGGTCCTCTTCACAAGCCTTGTTATGAAATGCAGTGCCACCAAACAATGCAGTCCTGTGTAGTTCCTCTTGTTGCCTAGTGGCTAATACTGTCCGCGGCTAAGGACAGGACTGAACCTTCCAAACTTATTTACATGTAAATAATGTCGTTACAATGGAATACCTTCTTCATTATGTGAAAAATATGCCTGTCTCAGTATGATCTGTTCATGTTTTATAATTTCTACCCAAACTCAAAACTTACGGGGAAAAAAGTCAAGACATTCATTTCCCAAGAGGCAATCTCAAGCTGTTCTGAATCAAAACTGATTGGAGCGGGGCAAGGAGGAGGAAGTTTCAGTTGAGGTAAGTTAGCTATCGGGAACATCCACAGTCTTCTTGCCATTAGCACTGAGGAGGGACACACACAGAAACCAAGGTCCCCAAACTGATCACATCTTAGAGCTTCATACCAATCCATCCCACCCTGTCATTCTTATGGTGGATTCTTATGGCAGACTGTCTAGCACTTGGAGGCATGTTAACAGTTTCGCATAAAACTTTCTGGGCCTCTTGAATGTCTTCCATCTTACACGTACAGTCCTTCATCCTCTATCTACTGTGGGATCTCATCAATTAGTTTAACTTACAGATTACACTAATAAGGAGGTAGCTTCCCTAAAAGGTTTAAATTTCTTGGTTGTTGCTGACCTTCATATTGAGGAAGCTGGAGGACTACAGTTTCTTTTGTAGGCAGTCAATACCACAAAGGCCAAAGTAGATGAGTAATAGAAGAAAAGCTCCAACCTCCTTTTGGAGTTCTTGGTTGTTTAGTTTTTTTGGTTTTTGTTTTGTTTTGTAACTGTTCTTTGATTTTTAAAGGCAAAGGTGTTAGGAACTACAACCTGTGGAATGCTGAGCATTTTCTCAGTAATTTGGGTTAATTAATTAAATTTGGGTTAATTGGAAGATCTCCCCTTCCTGGTTGGTAACGTGCTAATATGCTGAATCTTTGGAATGACTGAATTTATTGAGGTTGAGAGATTCAATTGCTTGAATTCTTGACAGACAATACATCTTATCAGGAGAATAGCAAAATAAAGAGAATACATTCTCGAGAAAATGCTAGGAAGACGTAAGGATCATATCTATGTTTCTTAGGACTTTTCAAGGTCAAGCTTTTCTAGAAAGAAAAAGTTTGGGTAAGCCAACAAAAACCCTCATGAGATGGAAAAATATGGTAGGAATGGTTGATTCTGGTTGGGAGTGTGAGATAGGGATATAAATTGGTTGTCAGACACCACCAGAATAAAGGATGGGCTTTATATCTAGACTGCGTGCTACATTACTTATCCCAAATGTTTGGACTACTTTTCCTTCTGTTCAGTGCTATCTTTGCAGAATAATTATGAGTAATCTAAGTTAAAAAAAAAGAAAATCTAAATAAACTGAAGTGTATTTAGGAACTTCAGCATTGCTGAAATTGCACTGTGAAAGATCTGCTGTTTATTTCAGTGATATAACAGGTTTTTTCATTTATTGCCAGCTTCTTCCATGAATTTGACAGTTTAATATTTTGTGACAGTTGAAGCTTTACTTCATGTAAATGTATTTTGATTTCAGGAATTCCGAACAAATTTATTACAGGTCTGTCTCACACTGATAATGAAAGAAGATAGAAAGAGATACATAACCAATAGCATTTTTGACAGTTTTCTGCCAAGTCACACTATGTGGCTTCAGCTGAGAAATGAAAAATAATTCTGTTGAACATATCCCTATAAAGTCTAAAGAGACTTCTATGAAATTCAGTCCTGACATTTAAAACCTGTATACAAGTAATATCTGAGTCATGAGAAGCTCACACCATTCTGTCATGCATCACTTGTTAATGACCTTCCTTGACCTTATAAAAAAAATTCTTACAAAGGAAATGAGTATCTATAGTTGGTTTACCATAAAAATGGTATTGTTTAATATGAATAGACCCATTCCAAAGCCTGAAATTCAATGAAATAGCTAGTATGAGTTTAGTAAGTTCATTATAAAAGGATAGTATTTCAAGATAGGCAATTTACAAATTGCTATACAGCTATCTTTTTCTACGATTATATTCAGAAGGCTGCAGCAAGAGAAGACATGCAGCAACAAATGTGCAAATTAGGCAACAGTAGAAAAGTTGATGGAAAAAGCTGAAAGAGAAGAAAGGGGCAGAGGACCTCATTGCTCACCCAGGCTCTTCACAGTGGTACTTGATGGGAGGAAGAGAGCATAAGATGGAACAAAAGAGGATCAGCCTGGATATAAGAAAAAAATATTTTTCAACCTGAGGACAGTCAAAAGCAGAACAGGTTGCCCAGAGAGGCTGACAGTCTCCATGCTTGGAGATTGCAAGGTTTTACTGAATAAAGCCCTGAGCAACCTGGTCTGATCTCATCACTGACCCTGTTTTGAGCAGGAAGTTGAACTAGAGACTTCCCACAGCCCCTTGCCACCTGAATTATTCCAGCATCCTACAATCATACGGTACTGGGTACCCAACTGCTGGTAAAAAGAGAAAGCTTTCATAAAGTAACAGTAAAAAGGAAAAAATGTTAACAGATGGGAAAAGAGGTAATAGAGCCCGTACTTCAGTAGCTCTTTCTCCACTTATTCCCTATTGCAACTATATAAGGGGACAGGTATGTTCAAAGTTAGGAACAGGAAAGATGGCAGTCTACAGAATCTGCATACTAGCTCTGGAACAGGTGATGGGGCTAGAGTGGGGAGTCTGCCAAGCTAATTCAGACAATTATGGCCAAGAAAGACCACATATGTCATGGGTAATCCAGAATGTTTTTTTCCTTATGCTATGTTTTGATTTTGTGACTCTTTGTTTTAACAAAATTTTATTTCTATTCTTATCTTGGTAAAATTCAGTAAGCATACTCTTTTATATTTAAATCTTGCCACACTATAAATTTGAGTCACCTCGTATACAGAGGATACAGCCTTCCCTGGAAAGGTGAACAAAAGCGAGGTGCACTGAAAAGAAATGTTTATGCTACCTATATTCAGGGTTCCTCCTGAGTCTTCAGGTTGCTTCCATAGTAGGCTGTAGGTATCTCTTTGTAATGTTAACACTCATTAACCCAGCTCCCTTGGTATGTCTGTAGATAGCCTGGGATTTCTCTGATGAGCAGCAGGAAAGTGGAAACTGGCTTCAGACTTGAGGGGGGGTGGAAAGGAAAGTTGTCACTTTCAACTTGTCACACTAATATAAAACATATGGAATATCGTCTTCCCGACATGTTTTTTTATTCTCTTCATTAGTCTACAAATATGAAAGGCTGAGTTCCATTCCTAAGACTGAATCTTTTTTTTGTTTGTTTTTCCTGTGTATTCAAAACAGAAATAAAACTATTAACTCTTCTGAAATTCATAGCTAGATGGTGATGATAGTGACACTGGAGGGGACGGGGAAGCAACTATTAGTTTCACATTAACTAAAAGTGAAATAGGTAAAAAAACCCTCTATAAAATGTCAGTATCCAAGATATTAGTAAAGATCTATGAAGATATGTATAAATATTAAAATAATTTCTGATTTCAGGAAAAAAGTGGAGTTGAATGTACAATCACAGAAAATAACATTTTATCTTATACAACTTTGTTTCTCTTTTAGTGGCAAAGCATTACTATAACACTGGTTGAGAAAGTGCAGATGGTTGCTGTAATCCTAGGATCTCTGTTCTTAGTAGCAAGTGTGACTTGGCTTCTATGGTCAGCCTTCAGCCCTTATGCAGTATGGCAAAGAAAGGACATCCTTTTTCAAATCTGCTATGGAATGTATGGTTTTATGGATCTAGTATGCATAGGTAAGCTCAAAATCTTTAAACAGCACAGACTGTGGTTTAAGACTGTGACTATATCTATTTTTCTAATTGGTCACTCTAATCAATCACTCCAGTTCTTTGCAGATTTATTCTCAGCTGGTACCTTTGGCAAATACTGCTTTTTACAGTGTTACAAATACTGCAAAGAGAAAAGAACCAAAGAAACTTTACTCTCAGATTCATCAAAGTGTGTCCCCAAGATCTTAGTGATGAGAACAGGATCAGTTTCAATATCTTGAAAAAAATAGATGGCTAGCAAAGTTCAGGAAGTTAAATAGAAGAAAATAACAAAAACATTATTAAAATAATTAGTAAAATTACGTGCTGTCAAGTCTTCTACTGATGCCACTTTGAATTAGATTGTACCATCATGAAGTGCAGAAGAAGCCTGTGAGGATGTCATCAGACTACATATCCGAAGTTAAGTTGCACAGACTTATATAGGTCACTGTGCTAGTAATAGAAAAGAACAGAGAAGACAGACATGAGTTCTTTGTATATCATAAACAGGTATGAAACATTTTAATAGTGCTAACTATAATAACTTACTATACTACTAAAAAGTCTCAAGTCATTTAACTCTAGCTGCAATCTTATAAAAGAAAATGCAATATACTGCAATGCTATTTTGACCAGTTTTGAAATTTCTGAAAATACACTGGACTCAGAAATATTAAATAGAAATCCCTTTGGAATTTGATAAAACAACCTTGAACTGATTGTTAGAATAGCTACGATTGTTTGCAGAGAAAAATTCATAATTGCAGTAAACATTAAACCACATTCTTAGAATTGCAATTCCAAGAAAATCCAGAAGTCAAATACGATCTGATGTTTGCTTTGAGATTGCTGAGTGATAAATATTGATGTTATCCCAATCTCATATTATGAGAGTTCAGAAGGACAGTGCTGAATTCTGTTCAATAAGGTGCAAAGAAACAGAGTGATTCCTAATATCAAGGCTTTTGCTCCAACCATAAAGCCATATCATCTTTTATTGAAGCCATCCCATTACTGTATAAGTATTTATATTTCAGCTGGATCAGCAGTTCTGTTTATTATGTAATTTTTCCAAGAGAAGCCTACTCTAGAATATTTTAGAACACAGGCTTTCTTCTGTGAAACCAAATCTTCTCAGACAGAAAAATGAACAGAATCTAGGTCTCTCAAACTCTGGACAAGTGCTCAGCTTTTAAATTAAAAGAAGGGCTCAGCTGCATGTCCTCTTACACACTGATTCCTGAATACAACTTTTTCCAGCTTAACACTCAATACTGGGATTTTGCTTTTGTTTAAAAAAACACTAAGCAAAGACAAAATGTGCTTCAGGCATTCTGAACTTTTCATTTATATAGATTTCTGGGTTTTTTTTTCACTAAGATTACAACTGTAAAAAATTAGCTTTGGCATGCATCAGCTGGTTGGAATAAAAAATTATTTCAAACCATTTCCATTTCTCCCCATTTGTTTGACTGTTAAAACTCCTAAACCAAATTAATCTCAAAATCAGTCGAGAACATCTGTGGGTGATCAGAAATATTAGTGTATTTATGTGTAGAATCAAAGTGTTGTAAGGCGAGCCTTCGGTAGATTGGTACATGGAGTTATGTAGCTGCCTTTCAAGCCAGCCAGGCTCAAGCCACCTCTGGACTGGAAGCTACCGAGCCAACACGTACCTCACACGGCTGTGGAGCTTCTAGCCTAACTGGCACCATGCAGGAGCAAAGTGGACATGCGGCTTGTCTTCACCCACCTGATAAACTGACTTGCCTGTAATTACATAAATGCATATTTTATAGTCCTATCATAAATAATACACAGTTAATTTAATGTAAAGCTTGCTATAATTAAACATGTTTGGACACTGTTATGTAATTACGAAGTTTGGTGCAGATACGACTTAACAGTTCATGAAACTGTATCTGGAAATTCTGAAAGCTGTATAAAGGAGGTTTGGTAATTGTAGAATTCTGATCATCCAGATTAATCCAACCCACTTATTCTGCATATAATTTCAAGTAATCTGCATTCTGTAAGCTTGTAAGACCAGGAGTTCTTGTAACTCTTGAAAATATTTATTAATAGATTAAATTTTATCTTTTTCTTTCATCATAAAGTGAGGGAGTTTAGATTGATAGATTTAATTTAAAACATTGAAATAAAGCTCCCGAATAGATGGATGTAATTATACTCATGAATGATTTTAAAAACACCCAACACTGTCCATTATGCTGATGACTTCTGAAAGGCATTAACATATGATTTTACCATTGCATATTACATATAATCTCTTATATCATAAAGCTTGTAATGCTTACAGCCAGCCACAGTTCTCACTTAGTATCTCTTGTCCTCTCATTTGTGTTCAGTTATCCATGGCATTCTCTAAGTTTTCAACAGGATTTAAAGTGAGTGAATGCCTATATTCCCACTGGACTCTCTCTTTATTTCAATGAAATATCTGTGCAGACATATGGGTTTTCCAGTGCAGCGCATATTTCAAGACAAGTGCTTGAGTTACTGGTGGTATGACCAAGATTTATTCCAACTGCTTTCAGTTATGCCTCCCTATAGCTTTGCATAAACAATATGAATATTTTTGGTAATTTGTGAAGTGTAAAAATCTGTACTTCTTGAAATGTTTTGTTGTCATTATTTGTAAAAGCAGTTTTCCCAAAGGTGATCACCTATTTATATGACAACTTTGAAAATTTGCACATAGTAATTTGTTTTCCCAATGAGTGATTTATATACCACAAGTAGCATACCACCCACTTTCTTATCAAGTAAATGACATGTAACTTGTATTTTAATTCTTGGTCTTGATAATCTTTTCACCAAAATAAATATCCCAAAGATTACAGATCACCAATATAATATGTTCTATTCATTCCAGTGTACATGTTTTATTGGTATCCATTTTTCTTGTTCCACTCTACATTTTTCTAGGATTCTAATTTCTTCCTAACAGGATCATCTTTTTTTACTTATCTCTGTTAATTTCAGTCCTACAAGTCACTAGTTTGTACATTTCTACATCTAAGCTGGGCGTAAAGCTGTTCTCTCTGAAACTTGCTGATGGTAGAAGTTTTCCTAAGGCAAACCTTGAACATTTTAATCAAGTAGAACTACTGCCTGTGAAACGCAGAGCTACTGCAGTGATAGTGCTAAGATCAGCCCATCTATGTAGAGATTAGCAAAGGGAATCAGTTCATGAGTAAATATGAAAGGAAAGAATTAATAAAACTCTTATTTAGCCACTGAAGGACAGTACAACAAGTCTTTGCCATTCTGCTTTGTAGACCTAGCAATTATTTCTCATAACAGTGAGGTCATATAATTTTATATATTTTCACTGGAATATAATGATAGCTACTAGTCATAAATGGTTCTAACATGAAGAAAACCTCTCACAAATAATAACTCACCTGCAGTCCCAGAACAGCACTGCATCTCTGTTAGAGCATTAAAAGCAGCTGTAACATTGCACAAGAAACATGAGTGGTGCAAGTGTTATGGCAAGGGAGTAAGAGATGGGAGCCACTGTGAGGTGCAAGTAGCCCTCCGAAAGACTCTTTCTTCCCTACCAAGGAACTTGATGCCTAGCAACATTCATGTAACTCCCTCGGCTGTAAAAATGCACCGGCTGAAGTTATTTATAATGAATTCATCTAGCTGCACTTAATATTTCTCTACTCAGAAGGTCAGTCTTCCACTAATTCTAAATAGTTTAGAGAGAGTTTTATTGATATTTTTAGAGAGGACATATCTCACTTTAATGCTTTAAGCACTTTATTGCATTTTTTTGTATCTGTGGAACCTGCTGTAGGATTAAGAGAAGGCATTTTGTCCAGTGGTAAAGTCTGTTTCTGAAAAAGGTCTTTAGTTCCCTGGTAAAAGTTTGTGATGTTTCTGGGAGGACCATTCCTAAATGATTGTAAGTAAGATTAGTGTGATAACTAAGACAACATTGGAATCTAATACCACATCTGAACTAAGAGGATTTGCCTTCTTGTAAAGACATTCTGTATGAAAAATTTCAAGTGTTCTTGTGACTCAGGGTAAGAAATCCTTCAGACAGAGTGAAAGAATCTCATAGTACTTGGTGATAAAAGAAAAGAAAATTATGATCTTCCCATAATCCTATTGTCTGTATCCCACTACAATTGCTACATCTTACAAATAAATCCTGAAGGTAAAGTCCTCTTAGAGCCTTTAGGACATTTTGCCAAGTCTGTCATCCCAAAACTCTGTTCCTTGTAGATATCAATTGGACAGAACGTCAGAACAGCTAGCAGTAGTGAATTCTAACACTTCCTCTTGGGATCATCTGGGTCAAACAAGTAATTTTTTTCCCCCCTAGGACTGTGCAACTATGTCCTCTGTGCTGTTGAAACCACAGGAACAAGTCAATATTTTTCATGGATTTATCCCTCTCTCATATCCTCATTCATTGCTGTGGAAATCTTAAGAAAAGGAAGATTCTTTGTAATTTTCTTACAGCTTCACGTTAGTGACTGACTACATATATTTTGAGGATCAGAACTTCTTTGGAAATGGAAAATCTCCAGCATTTAAACCTTACCCAGATTTTCCCTTGTTTGTGGCCTTGGAACTCTTGGTGTTGAGAACTTTCCCTGCCCCCAGCTCTTGGAAAGTGTCTTTCAAAGAGGCAAAAGTTCTATTGGAATTCTTTTGCCTGTTCTACATAGGTCTTTTTCAATCTGTAGTTTTATCAGATGGGAACTAAAGCTTTGTATGGGAGGAATTGTGAAAGTAGTCCTTTTCTCCTTTAGCATTGCCAAATGTGACAACTTTATTTCAAGCCTTGCAATGTTTGATCCTTTGTTCCTTACCTCTTTTAGAGCATATGTGAATAACAGCTTTCATTTTAATGAAAACTACTCTTCCTTGCCATTGCTGAGAAAACTTTGAAACCATAATTTCAGTAAATCCTGAAAGCTCAAAAACAGTAAAAAGGAGCTCCTTAAAAGAAGTCCTATGACTTTTTCTGTCACAATTTTGGGAGGATCCTTTTGACTGTTTAAATGTACTTTATGTACCTCAGTGATCCTTTCTCAACTAGTTCCTTTTCTATTCTGAAATATGTTGTTCAGGTTCCAGTGGAGAGCAGGCAGGTGTCAAAAATGCTTAGATTGGGTTAAATAGGTTCTCTCCGTTTTGCTTCAGCACAGTCTTGAGGGAAATTGGGCCAAAGAATACCGTGATCCAGTGACAGGTAAAGGGAAAATGATGCTCATCTCCCTTATCATTCTAGAGGAAATCCAACAGAAAAAAAAAAGGGGGGATCTTTGGCACAGCAGTAAAATGATGGCTTATTTGGTTTGTAGATTTTGTATGTGATCAAACACATTTATCATTTTTAAGACAATAGAGCCAGTCTTGAAGGTCCATTTATGTATTAACGCAGCTGCTAATTTTTTAGGACAGATTGCTTTATATATATATATCTGAGAAGATGAAGATAGACATCTTGCAATCAATAAAGTTTTCCACTAAAATGCTATGCTGATACAAAAAAAAAAATTAGAATATTTAACATCTAATTAAGTTATATTGTGCTAGTTTTGCTGTATTGGATGCTTCAAAGAATTTTAGGCAACCTGAAAGCCTTAAAGAGATGCTACATTTGCTATCACATCCTTCTGAAAGCAATCTTTGTGTTTCTCCATCTTTCAGTGCAATGATCTTTAAAAATGTGTTAGAGTAGGCATTGCTTTCTGCAAATCATTGCACTTGAATCTGAGGTTTGCTGTTCACATAAATGTTTTTATCATCCTTTCTGCTTCTGTCATCTTACTTTGAATGTCTCCTTTCTGGTATCAGTTAACCCCGCTAAGAGACCTCAGATGCTTAAATCACAATTTCATTGTGTAGGAACAGGTGTTATACAATATGTTGGGATAAAAGACTAGCCTGTGACACTGCAGATCATATTATAGATGTGGCCATGTACAGGAAAATTTTAGGCAAGAAACACACTGGACAAAATATTTATAAATGTGTCTGGCTAGGCAGATTGCTCTCCTCCCAAAGCAGGGAGTCAGGAAATATGTGACATTGCTCAGAACCATATAAGTTACCAGGCTGGTTGAGGAGCAGAGGAAAAACCTAATAAGGCGGCTGAAACCCCATGTGTCTCCCCAGTAAATCCATATTTGAAATACACATGAAGAGTGTGTGTATAAATACGTATACATATATACATACATACAGAAATGAAGAGTTTCATATAAGTAAATAAATTGCTTGCATGCATACAATAAGCATAAATATCAACTATGAGGAAGCTCATAAGCAGATTGGTCTGTTGAGGACTCCAGATGCTCTGTATTTTCCTTGAAGGACCTTCTAAAAGATTTCCTGGGTCTCAACAAAAAAGATGTTTCTCAACTTTTGTCTACTGAGTTTTGAAGAGAAAGAAGCAAGCCTATCATCCTTGCCATGCTCATCATGGTTAATAGTAACATTTAATTTCTTCTTGCTCTACTGAAGTGAGACAGGAAAGTCATTATACTTACAGCTGTTTCAGGTTTCCATAAATTTTTTGTGCTCCCAAGTTGAACTAAGAATGTGAAAACAGTTAAATTAGTTTGTATCTGTACTGAATTCTGCAAAACACTCTGCAACAAATTTAAGACCACCCTGTTCATTACAGAAGGTTTAACTTACTTAAAGATCTACTTAAACCAGTACAAATCTCAGTAAATAGTACTTACCGTGAACAAGGATAACACTAGCATAAACAGTCAATTTACAAATCTGCCAGTAAGGGTCTTTTATATTGCTTTACATAAACCTAAATACTTTATTTAGGTAGGCATGCTCAGATTACTCCAGTAATGGTTATGTTGAGCTTTCATTCAGAACAATTTTCTTTCCTCTACATGTTCCTGCCTCCCAATCTTAAACACATGATTAACCAGTTATATCGCATATGTACAATGTATTTGAATTGTCAGAGTTGCAAGTAATTTAATAGGCTTTGGCAATTGCCAGATTCGTTACAATGCGTTACATTTGTATTTGCTCTCAAAATGGTATCCAGTGACATTTTGTACAAGCTAATTTTTTTTTTTCTTAATTTCAGGACTGATAGTACATGAAGGTGCATCTGTTTATCGAGTGTTTAAACGCTGGAGGGCTGTGAATCTGCACTGGGATGTGTTAAATTATGATAAAGCCACAGACATAGAAGAGAGCAATCGAGGAGAACCCTCAGCAGGAAGGACATTGTGGTTACCGCTGACTGCATTTAGAAACAGAAGTTTAGTTCATCCAACACAGTTAACCTCACCAAGATTTCAGTGTGGCTATGTATTGTTACATCTGTTCAGCCGCATGAGACCTCAGGAAGATTCATCAGAAGATAACGGCTCTGGGGAAGTAGTGATGAGAGTGACCTCAGTGTAAAGATTATGCTCACTGTGCTACACAGATAAGGATAATGCGCCCTGGTGTACAGGACTTTGGAATGTAGTTACAATGAATGGTGAAACCATTAACACTTGAAAAAATATATACACATTTTTTAAAAATCTAATGCTTTTTATATGATCAGCTAAAACACAAATACATTTTTCTGAAAAAAAAAAAAAAAAGGTCTCTTGCTTTTTATATAGCCTGGTTTATTAGATCTTTTGTCAATTTGTACCTGCGGTGTATACAATATAGTTTAACTCTTAGGTCTTTGAATGATGAGGAAACTCATTTTTAAGTAAAAAAACTATATTTACATGTATTTTCTTAAACTCTGGCTTTAATCCACTCCTGTTATTTTACCCACTTTCATAAGGATTAAACTGGACAACCTTCTTCCAAAAACAAGAAGAATGTTGCCACACGTCAAGTATTCTTCCTTTTCTGTCTTTATTTGGTTGTTGTTTGTAGCTCAGTTCAGGTGTATGAAAGTAAGTAAAGGATATATAGTCCCTTGCCTTTAGCAGAACTCCAACGGGTGCTCTACAAAACATGAGGGAAGACGCCAGCTCTTCTTTTAGCTCTCCCACATGGATGTGCAAGATGTCAGACACAAGTATGACAAGGCAGGGGAAGAGTCTTGCACTTCCTCTTGAGTCTCTAAGATCTGCAGAGTGCTGATGCTGTGCCTGTGCACAGAAATGACTTTACCTTCTGAGCAGTGGTGCTGAATTTAGCAGCCTGTGCATTTCTAGTACTATTCTAACTACAGGACATGGACATCCCGTATTTTTTTAAAAAAAGAAATGTACATTACAACTTCTTGTATAATAATAAATCCTAATGGACACTGAAATAGAAATAATGCATAGCCTTAATTTTGCCAGGTAATGAATCATCCTATTAAAAATGAGCCAATATTCATCTTTATCATGATAGCTAATCAATGCTATTGAAGTTTGCGTCTCTGTTTTTGTCTCATGGCAAAAATTCTAATATCATTTAATCAAATGGAAATGGAAATAATTTCCAAGTCAATAATTAAGTCTGCTGAAGATCAAGATGATAAACTGGGCTGAAATTACTCTCTTAAGCTTGCTTAAAACAGTTTGTGGTGGGTTGACCTTGGCTGGCTGTCATATCCCCACCCAGCTGCTCACTCCCCCTCCTCAACAGGACAGGGGGAGAAAATAAGTTGAAAAAGCTTGTGGGTTGAGACAAAGGCAAGGGCATCACGCACCAGTTACCGTCATGAGCGAAAAAGGGACAACACAGGGAAAGTCAATTTAATTTATTGCCAATTAAACTAGAGTTGGATGGTGAGAAACGGAGACAAAACCTAAAACACCTTCTCTCCATCCACCCCCCTTCTTCCCAGGCTCAGCTTCATCCCTTCACTCCTGACTCTTCTACCTCCTCCCCCTGAGCAGCGCAGGGCAATGGGGGGCTGCGGTCAGTCCATAACAGCTCCTCTCTGCCACTCCTTCCTCCTCGTGTTCTTCCCTGCTCCAGCCTGTGGCTTTCCCCTGGGCTGCAGTCCTTCAGGATAAACCTGCTCCAGCATGGGCACTCCACGGGCTCCTTCAGGGCATGTCCACCTGCTGTGGTGTGGGGTCCTCCAGGGGCTGCAGTGTGGATATCTGCTCCAGCATAGTCCTCTCCATTGGCTGCAGGAGATACCCACTCCACCATGGTCTCTCCAGGGTCTCCAGGAAAATACCTGCTCCACCAGGATCTCTCCAGGGTTGCAGGGGAATCTCTACTCGGGACCGGCTGTGTCCAGCGCGGGGCAGTGCCAGCTTCTCCTCACAGAGGCCACCCCTGCAGCTCCCAACCAGACACCTGCACCCAGTACACAGGCAAACATTTTTCTGTTTCAGAGGAAGTTGTAACCAATGGCTGAAAATTTTCAGAGTTATTGTGTGCAGCAGCTGGAGTGCTGTGGCTGGAAAATTCCCTCTCAGGGATCAACAGGGTGGTGCTGGAATCAGTGCTTGCCTTCCCTTTCTAAGACACTCACGTGCCAAGACCAGATGCAGGAGGCTTCTGCAACCACACTTGGAAGGGAGATAGAAATAATTTAAGCATTGGAGCTAAGAACTCCTTATATATTCACATTTAGCCAACGAACTCTACACAGGGCCCAGCAGCCTGCGTCACAGCGTCACAAGCTCAAACTTACACTTACTAAATCTACAGATGACTTACTGCTCTTCAAACAATAAAAGCGAAAAGCAGTACATAAGCCATGAACAACAAAATGCTATCTCAAAAAAAGCCAATTTATCTCTTGCATGGCAAATTACCAACATATGACTGGCACTTTCATTGAGAAACTATGAGAATTCACTTCCAGACTAGCTTTAACAATTTCCCAAAGGAGGGATTTGTGGAGAAACAGAAGATGAGAGAAACTATGACTGGGGAGACCTGCTGTATCGCTGGGAGTTTCTTGTTCTTAATTACTACTTAAATAAAGCATGCTTTCCCAGAAGGACCACAATTCCACGTGACCAAATTGGAATCAGAGTTAGGATCTCAAGAGCACTTGTAATACAAGGAGAATAAGGCATTCTGTGATCAATCTACTTAAAAGGTTATGTCTCACACCTTCTAGGTACTTGTGATCTCTGGGATTTAAAGAATATTTCAGTGGTCTTTTTATAGGATCCTAAAAAGAAAATTGAGAACTATATGAAAATGTTTTGTTATAAAGAAATCTTTTTCATTCACATCCAAATCATCAGGATGCTGGAAAAAAAATGACTCACCAGAAAAGATCAATAGATGTAATTTAAAAGAGGACAAGATTTCTGTGTACAAATATTTGAAATCAGACACCTGGGTCTAGAACACTTAACAGCGTCTGAGGGAAAAAAATTATTCAATTAAGAGTAATGAAAATTAGTAGTGAGAAAATTGTTTAGGGCAAGTATCAGAAAAACCTTTTTGACAGTAGGATTTGTCATCATTAATTATTTCTATGGCACAATAATATGTCTGCGTTTACACATTTCTCTCTATATAAAGCAAGTTCAGGAAATGATAAACAGTGACAGGCTTAGTATGGGCAGGGTGCAGTTGTGGGGAAAAAAAAATAAATCTGTGGCTGTATTGTGCTGCGGAACATTTTCAGTAGCAAGAGTGCCTGGTGCAAGATATGAATATTTCTTCGTTGACCTTGTATTTGGGTTTGTGCAGTACTGCAGTGCTGTGATCACATACATGCAAGATAGATTAATTCAAATCAGAACAGGTGCAGAGTGGGGATATTAGGATGAAAAAGGAGTAGGGACTCTATTTCACATGAGGAAATTAGAAGAGCGTGGCTTGTTCTGCTTAACGAAAGTTGAGAGCGAACATTATTGTTCGCAGTTAATACATTGCAGAATAAAATTTATTTTAGGCAAAGAACAAGCCTAAGAAGAAAAAGAACTCAAGGACACAAATAGATCACAAATAAATTTAGCTGGAAGTTCAAGGTAGGCTTAAAATATTCATATAATGAATCACAGACAACAATTCAAGTTGGAAGGGCCCATAGAAGGACACCTAGTTCAAGCTCCAGGGTCAGACCACATGGCTCAGGTCTTAAAATTCTACAAGGATGGAAGTTGTATAACCTCTCCAGGCAACCAGCTGCAGTTCTTGACTGTCCCCAGTGTGAAAAAGGTATTTCCTTCTATCCTAGAAGGTTCTCTGGTTCCAACTTATGCTTGTTGTCTCTCATCCTCCAGTAACACCCCACTGTGAAGTAGGTGGCTCTGGATAACCCCTTTAGACCTCCTCTGAAGCCATCTCTTCTCCAGGCTGAGCAGGACTTGATCCCTCAGCCTTCCCTCACAGAGCAAGTGCTCTGGCTCTCAGCCAGCTTGGAGTTCTTCTGGTGAACTTGCTCCAGTTACTCCATGTCTTTCCTGCACTGGGTTGCCGAGGGCACTGTTGGCCATCCCTGCAGCCAAGGCACACTGCTGGCTTATGCTCAGTGTGTGTCTGCAAAGGTCCCCAGGCCCCTTCCTGCAGAGCTGCTCCCAGCCAGGCATGGACCAGCCTGTGTCCTTGCTCTGGTGCTTCCTGCCTAGGGACAGCACTTGGCATGTCCCCTGGATGAATTTCATGGAATAGACCAGCAGGTCCCTCTGGATGGCAGCCCTGACCTGACTGCGTGTCCCTGCAATCTGGCATCATCTGTAAATTTGAGACCAGAACTGTCTGTCACCTCCTCCAGGTCACTGATTAGGATGTCAAATGGGACAGGGCCCAGCACAGACCCTTGCATTACACTACTTGTTACTGGTCTACAGGCTGTGTAGGTCTCATTAACCACCACCTTCTGGACCTGACGATCCAACCAGCTGTTTTGCAATCAAGCTGTCCACCCATTCAGACCTCAATGTCCTGACTTTGAAAGAAGACTATTGTGGCAGATGATGTGGAAAGCCTTGCTGGGATCGAGGTAAATGAGATCCACTGCTCAACCACAAATGCAGTCCTTCGAATACAGAAGGTGATCAGGTGTGCCAGGTATGATTCACCTTCAGTAAAGCCAGGCTCACTGTTCTCAATAACCTTCCTCTTTCTGCATGTGCCCAGAAATAGGCTCCAGGAGGTATCGCTCCGTAATTTCTCCAGGGACCAAAGTGAAGTCAACCAGCCTCTAGGTCCCTAAGTTGTCCTTTGGGCTTTTCTTGAAGATGGGTGAGACATTTGCTGCTCTCCACAGTTGCCAGGGACCTCCCTGATCTCTACAAATTCTTGCATATAATCCCCAACTCGGTCTTTACCTACTGATCATTGTACCTATTCTCCTCGAACCCTTTTACTAAGCACCAAAGGCTGTGAGAGCTTGGTGGTGAAGACAGAGACAAAGGCAGCATTAGGGACAGTGGTCTTCTCTGTGTTCAGTGCCACAAAATCACTCACCCACTAAGCAGTGAGCCCACATCTCTTTGTTTGGCCTTTTATTACTCATGTAGAAGCTGAAGCTCTTCATCTTGCCCTTGATGTCCCTGACAGTTCAGGCTGAGCTTTGGCTTTCCTAACCCCATCCCTGCATGCCTGGGCAATATTTCTAAAGCCCTCCTTTGAAGGCTGGCCCTGCTTCCACCTCCTGTACGTGGCCATTTTGCAGTGGAGCTGTACCGTGAGTTCTCAGCTTAGCCAAGCCGGGATCTTGATACACCTGCTTATTTGCCTGGATATCAGGATGGTCCATTCTCATATCTGGAGGATGCGGTCTGTACGGACCTGGCAGTCCCCCTCATCTCCTTCACCCTTCA
>VZTL01063214.1:9531-25892 GCA_013400535.1 Scopus umbretta
AAAAAAAAAAAAAGGAATGCAATAAATGTGGACAAATAGAAAATTCTATACTCAGATAGAAGAAACCAACTACAAAAATACAGGCTAGACGTCAATTCTGCTGTCAAGGATCTCGCTCTACGATGGATTTCTTTTTATCCAGTCTTCACTAACAATGATCATTAGTTGTTGTCTTTTGCGTAGCTGTTCACTGTCACTTTACTGCCACATTTTAGCTAATATTATTTAAAGATATAAGATGACCTTGTTTTTATATTTCAGAAGAAAGTAGAAAATTAGCACTGGTAAATTTGAGGAGTAGGTATTTTCCAAGGGTAAATGCTTAAGGCAGGGAGGGAAAACTAATTACAAAAGCAACAAGAAAAGAAGTGGATTTAAAATAGCTTAATTGTATAAAGAAATTAGTATGTTTGCCTCAATTTTGCTAATGTCTTGTTGACTGTGGAATACCAGCAAGACAGGGACAAGAAACGCTTTCAATTCAACCAGATCTGGGCTTAAACACTAGCTTCTCATCAAGGCAGCACACACAACGTAAGCATATTCAGACTTACCATGTTGTCCTGGTTTCAGCTGGGATAGAGTTAATTTTCTTCCTAGTAGCTGCTATAGTGCTGTGTTTTGGATTTACCATGAGAATAACATTGATAACACACTGAGGTTTCAGTTGTTGCTAAGTAGTGTTTATACTAGTCAAGGACTTTTCAGGAAGCTGAGAGGGAGCACAGCCAGGACAGCTGACCCAAACTGGCCACAGGGCTACTCCATACCATATGGCGTCACGCTCAGTATAGAAACTGGGGAAGTTGGCCAGGGGGCAGCAATTGCCGCTCAGGGATGGGCTAGGCATTGGTCAGTGGGTGGTGAGCAATTGCTTTGTGCATCACTTATTTTATATATTATTATTCTTATTTTTATATTATTTTCCCTTCTTTTTCTGTCCTATTAAACATTTTTTCCCATTCTCTCCCCCATCCCACTGGGAAGGGGGGGAGTGAGTGAACAGCTGTGTGGTGATTAGCTGCCTGCTGAGTTAAATCAAAACACATGTTGCCCCCCACCCCCCAAAACCAGAACAAACACACACACACCACCACGCCATCACCCCCCCGAAGGCAAACAACACATTAGCCCTAAAACATCCAGTGCAGACTTTCAGCTCTGCACAGGACTCCAAAGCATCTCTATCACTGGAAGCTGTTAAGAACAAGCTAGAAAAGCATCAATCAGAAAGATGAGTTTTGATGTGGGAACAGACGACACTGTTTTTTTGGAACAGGAAGACTTTTTCCACGCCTGTTTTCCCAGTATATTCTGAAACAAAAACCATCCACATCAAAACTATTTCAAGCAATTAGAATAGCAGAGCCGTATAAAGGAGGAGTAACATTACATGATGCATTCTACTTTATGGCCAGAGGTCATGAAGTAAAAACAGTATCACATATTCCATCCCCAGTGAGCTAGGGGCTCAAAAGAAGAGTACCAAGGTGAAACCGCATATCCTGCTCTCCAGACAGCCTATCTATCAGTGAAAGAGAACCGAACCCATAAAGTATTACACATGACAGACTCTGCAATGCTCATGTGGTGAAAGTCACTCCATTTTGCCTTCTTGATTGGTGGACAGAGTGTGGTATTCATTTGCTACCAGCAGTTTGAGAACTGTCTGTATCACCCAAATAATCTTGATGCTGTCTGAAAAAGGAGGAGGCTTTCAGAACATTTTAAACAGTTGTCTGAAAAAGAAGGCGGCTTTCAGAACATTTTAAACAGCCAAGACCGAGCTCATTGTTCAAGACTGAGGGGACAAAGCTAAATAATACAGAAGACCAAAAGCAATGGCCTGCTCTTATTGACAAGATGTCTCCTATGCCTACTAGAAGCCTGCCAGAGATCATGGATGGAAAACAACCATTGAGAGCTAAACCAAGACAGAAGTAGAAGTGCTGAGGGATGGAGAATAAGTTAAAGAGCAAGATCTGTCACCACCTACCACTGATGGCAGAAATGGTGACAATGGTAGAAGTTTGCAATGAGCAGAAATAACTAAAGTTGAGGACTTGTAAGACCAGTATGTTATTAATCACCAATTTGTTCATATTACAGGAGTAATCCACTGCTTCCTAATTAAGGTATTAAGAACTACCACAGAATGCTGCTGTTTCAAAGTGCGATTCTTTTCACAGATTCTGAAAGAAGATTCTGAAAGAAGATTCTGAAATCTTCTCATTTGTTTAGACTTCCAAAAACACATCAGGGTCCATTCACAAGGCTTTCTACCATTTCAGAAAAACTTTGACATTTGTTGGGAGCTTTTAAGCCTAATTTTCAAAGTAATTAGCAAATTAAACAACAACCTGAACTTCTATAAGGATAGACATCATTAAAGATCTAAGCAGCAGCTGCACCCAATGGTAACTCATGAAAACTGGTAAGAGTTGGAGAGAAAACATTGCTTATTGGGATCCAACTTCAATTAAGTGAATACTGAGTCTGACATCTTCAGAAACAGCACAAAATTTGCTTTCTTAAAAACAAACAAACAAAAAAAAACTTTCCACTGTAAGAATGACATTTTTAATATTAATAGTCACACTACCCAAATAATCCTGGGCCACAGTACAAAGTAACTCCCTCACTACTGCTATCAATCTTACACAGGAAAGCACTTACACTTTATAGTGACAGGTTGACTGTATAAATCAAAGAGTAGGAAAGAGAAAATTAGGAGCTATTAGGAGCTGTGTTGACTGCCTTATGCCTGCTAGGAGAAATGAAGCCCCAAGGCGCAGAAAACATCTGACCAAGAAATAAAGCATCCTTCTTTTGCCAGGACATATCTTCCCTGTAGTAGTTGCATTTTTTGATGGTATAGATTGAAGTTATCAACATAGGCTGGAGTGGCTGAACCAGCTATAAAAGAGCAAAATCCACACCACCTTCCAGTATCTACTAAATGCTGATGTAGTCCTGACCACCACAGTTCAGTCTCATGCCTGGGTGCTGAGCTGGAGGCACAATGCTGAAGTGACTGCTTACTAAAGTTGTTTTGCATGTTGATTTACAAAAAACCCAAATATATTAGTTGTCACTGGAGGCTGTGCCATTTTCTAATGCACAGAACTGGTGTTTAAGGTGATTGCCCTGCTACTCTGCAGAATATGTCCATAAAGAATCAAACCCCACAAACAGCAGTGAAAGAAAAACAAAGTAGTAATTTACGTAAAATGGAAAGCTTACGAAAGTTATGAGGCAAGTTGTCAATCCTATCTGCTCTTAAGTCTCTCCAAGTGATGAAGCACTAACCCCCAAATTTGCTCGTTTGGACAAATATCTAGTGTAAGCTGTATAGCAATGCCTAATATTCACTACAGAAAAGGAGAACTTCTTCAGAGCTTTTACACTATTGAGAAAATAATTTTGGAAACAACACTTTGCTTCTAAACATTTTGCTTTCTCTTCTAGAGAAGAAAAGGCAAATTGAAAAACTGTGATGCACTCCTAGCAATTTATGTAGCTTAAGAAACTAATTATTATGTTTCATTCCAAGCAAAATGCTTTCCATTAATCAAACCCAGGAGTTAGCAGGGTCATATCCAATCCAACAGTCTGTGGGATGAAACTTTTAGCATTCAAATGCCAACTAGAAGCAATGAATCTTAGAAGGGCAGTAAGGCTGGAGACCATGTTGATGACAGCCTAATGGTAGGTTTTAATGAAAATATTTCAGAGAACTTGCTGTTACTCTGGTAATTTCTTCAACACTTTCTTTGCATCATACTTATCTCTAACACGCTAAGCTTCCGCCACTTATCTCAAGTACTCATTCCAAAAAGGGGACAATAGGGAAATTTATGCTTGAAATAAAGATGGTGCAGGTTTGAATGGCAGACTTGTGTTCCTGGCACTTGAACCTGTAACGTGAATGCTGTTAATGACTTCACATGGCTGATGGAAAAACATTAAACAAAGTAAAACACTGCATGTTACAAAAAACAAACAAACAAACAAACAGCTTCTCAGACCTATAGTTACCCAGATCATGACCCGTTCCGGACAGCCTGGTAGGAAAAAACATCTGTGCAATCCTGTTTGCAAAAATCTGTGAGGGTTCTGTCACAGGAAGTGGCGCAGGGGCATACTTCTGTATTCAGTGTAGGTGCTAGCATTTCCGATTTGCTACATCATCATATATTCTGGCCTGAAAAGTCAACCTCCAAGACCCTGAGAGCAGGCAAAGGAATCTGGTGAATGTTCACAGTTGCCTTTTTATTAAGTTATAATAAGATAAACTAGACAGCAGGCAACAGTTGGAGAGGCTGTGTGTCAATCAGCAGTTTCCTGAATACCAGCCAAACTATTACGCTCCTTGAAGTCAGTAACAGATTGTGCCCAAAAGGCAACCCTGACTGACTTCAATAACAAAGGTCCCAGATGACTTCAGCACTACTCAGTGACCATAAAGACACAGATGAGTGTGATGTATGGTCACTCATATGTGTTTGAATGATTTTTATATTTCATTTTATGTGCATAGCCTTTATATCTGGAAGAAAGCACAATGAGTAATCAATCTAGGAACTCAAGGAGAAGATGTGTCATATTGCATTAGAAAGGTGAGGCAAGGTCCCCATGCTAAAGAATTCTACTGAATATATGCTAGTTATATGGAAAAAGCCAGCAGACACAGACAGCAGTCTATCTGCCAGAGCAGGTAACGAGCAAGAAGCTGAACCCCAGTGAAATGCGTGACACGGTAAATTTTTCAAAGTAAGGCTCAGCCATTGAAAGTACATCTTTATTACTGAACTCACAGTTCAAGATTGAAACAAGATTTTACTCTGAATGTTATATAGCTAATAATCACTTTTCAGTTCTATAAAGCACAATTTAAAAGAGCCTTGGAGGTCCTTAGTGTGACCTCAAATGGGAGGTACAGAACTGTGAGCATTACTTTGACATCATAAAATATCTGCCATCTCAAGGGCATTTTCTTGATTTCTGCATCTTCTATGAAGTGGGAAAGGATCCTATAAATCTCAGAAAATATTTTGTGAACAAAACGAGACCAGGAATGGTCCTTGTACCTTGCTTGAGTCTTAGTACTATGTACTGCTCTGCAGCAATAAATGAAACAGAAAACCAAATTCAGTTAACCAGTGGTTGTCCTCTGTATCTCTGTACCTTCATAGCCTAACAGCTGGTCTAGGTTACAGAGCACCACATACACTACTAATTGCCATGCCTGCACTTAGTGGTTTGTCTGCAGATGATACGGCTTTACAAGGCAGTTTTCCAACAGCAGCGGAACAATCATCTCCACAGCACAATCTCAAGTTTCTTCTGTTCTAGTAGCTCTTAAGTAATTGAAAGAATTGTTTCATTTCAAAAATTATAGGGAAAATACGTCATTTTTTCTTGGGCTATGGGCTTACTGCAAAAGCTGTATGGATATAGTACCCAAAGAGTACCAGATGGAAAAACTCATGTTAGCTATTGCTTAGGAGATTCAGTAACAAAAACAAAGACATTGAAGATAGAAGGTTTTTTTTGCATGAGAAAGTTCAATACAAACTTCATGGATATAATATATACACTGATTGCTAATTACTACTATGCTGAAAAGTAATGGACTATCACCACCTCTGACATCTACAGATTATAGAAGAACACTTGGTTTAAAAATAAATCTCAGATGTTCTGTATTTTCATGTCTCTTCCAGGTTGATTAAAATAAGACAAGCCAGACAAAGCATAATTTCTTACCATTGTTATTAAAAGCAGATATTAGGTGCATGAGAAAGTCATTCTGCTCTCTCATCTCTTTTCTTTTTTCAAGCCTGGCATTTTTGAATACGCAGCCCATCACATTAAGTCCACCTATAGAGAAATGTTCTTCCAATCCTAGGAACCATTTGCACCTAGGAGACTTGCACACAGTCTTAGCAAGCTCAGCTTAACTGCACTTGTCTCACAATGGAACAGTGGCCAGGCACTTCAAGCACTTTGAAGGCGAGCTGCTGATAAACTACGTGTATGCATTATGCGTTTCTGATGGATATTCCTCGGTACAGGGGCTGGAGGACTCTCATATTGCAACCTCATTGATCACTGGGATCAGATACAACAGAACAACATGCCCACGGACAGGCATTCTAACAGGACAAGGAGCACCTGGCTCTCAGGCAGCCTCTAGCAGAATCAAGTGCTGGCTTCATGAGGTTGAATGAGAAGTTACAGCTTGTCATCAGAGAGGTCTTAAGTGTCTGTCCATGAAATCAGTTAGCTTTGACTTTTGGGGTTTTACTTTCAGTCAACCATTGGAAGAAAACAATGAACTAAGTAGAAAATTAGAAGCAGGCAGACTAAAGAAATGCAGCAAAATTCTAGGAATTCCCCCAACAAAAACTTTCCATTTTACTTTTAAGATATATAAGTATAATATTATATATATTATATATTATAAGATACTTATAAGGCTAAATTAAGGAAGCTGATGGAAAAGTTTTCATATAACTTTGTCTTTGGAAAAGACATTTGCGTAGAAGATAATGCACTCATGACAAATTCTTACTCAACATTCTACTTTTGGTTGCTTTTTTCATTACTGCATTTGCAGTGCAACAAGAAATGCTGGAAATCTAGTCTTCAGCCCGGGACACAATTTTAGTCCAGGTACAAAAGTTCAATGCGTGAATAAAGACACAGCCAATTATTCTTTTTAATACCATTTCTCCTCAGCACACTGGCATACCCTGTATTTCTGTATCCACAGATTACTATGCATTTTTACTTCAACTACACGCTAGTAGAAATAAATGAATCACAGCAAGAAAAATTCCAAAATTAGTATTAAAACATGAAAACTAAATTCTTAGAACACTCAGCCTACAGGTACCGGTCAAGACTTATTTTAAGTCAAACTGAAATCTAAAGTTAAAACACAGAAATTGATCGGTTACAGGCAAAAAAGTAATTAAGATAATTACTTTTATTATAACAAATTGCAAAAAACAGACTATCAGATTGAAAGCATATGGAAATTTTGCTTAATAGGCTTAAAACAGTCATCTTACCTATTTAATTTCCTATCAGATTTGATTACAGATATCTCTTTAGTCGTCATCTTATATTAAAAAAAATAGCATAATCTATCACAGCATAATTCTAAAATATTTGCTGGAAAGCTTTCTCCAGCTCCTTGTGCAAATTTGTACTGAAACTGTCTACTGTACTTGACAAAGAGGCAAGCACAAAACCACAAAGCACCTTAGTAAATTTTCTTAATATTATTAAGTGAAAATAAATGGACCGGAGAGATCATCACCATCATCAATGTTTTAACACTAATTAGAAACTTAAACAGACGCACTAATTTTGAAAATTTCAAACATATAGCTAGAAGGTGACTTCCACCAGCTTATTTAGCCTAAAGACTTTGGTAATTAGAAATAGCGTCAAACCCAGCTACAAACAACAGACTACTGACATGCCTTTTGAAAAGGAAGCCCTAAAGACCAATTTAAGTGTAGAAAAATTTGCTGTTACATGATTTCTTAAACTAGTATTTATCTTCAGAAGTATTCTGGGATCAACTATTTATGAATTTTGAAGGAAAAAAAATCCTAAGATTAGCTAATTGCTGCACTTGCCACTTTTCTAAGCACAGGAAGCAGGCAAATTTGGAATTAATGAATGAGTATTTGTAAAGATACCAGACAGATGCCTGCATCACTACTGCAGTCATACAAATCCAAATTCTCCCTAAGGAAAAAAAAAAAAAATAAAAAAAAAATCTCAGAGCATAACTTGAATAGGAGAGAGCAGATGCCTGTTTTGTTCTGTACTGCGAGCAAACAGCAAAGCAGATACAGGTCTAAGAAGTTCTGACTTTATCCAGCAGGAAATATACATTTATAGAGAAAGTTTCTGTATCGGAATCAATCATGGAAACCAATAGATAGTTATAATATGGTGGTGGTTGGCACAGAATTCTTTTCTGCAAAAGACAAAAACCTGCCGATATTCTTAAAGGAGAGCAATTCCCAAACCTAACCATTTAGAAGAGGGGCTTCGCCAACCATGGAGCCACTCACCTCTAGTCCAGCGTTTCTGCTATCCTAAAATGTAGTGATGACATACAAGAAAATGCCAGAAAGCCAAGCAGTTAGTTCATGTTGCTCAAAGAGGTGGATGATGAAGAATAGCAAGGAACTCTAATACCAAAAGCTAGTTTTATCCCAATTAGGATAGTGAAGTCAGTATTTTAAGACCCTCCATGAAAGGCCTCACACCGTTGCTCACGTCGACCAGTCCCAGGCTGTGTGCTCCAACGCCCTGCGTTGCCATACACTCAAGTAGGCGAGAAGGAAACTAGACAAGATTTAAAAAACTAAAAACACAGCCTTTTGTATTATTTCAGGTGCGTGTAGAAAAGAAGAAAAAGGGCTTCAGCTAGAGAAGGAATTTTTAGCCTTGCCTTCCAAAGAAACAAGGCCTACCAAATCACTCTCTTCATTGACCAGCGCGTGAACTAACCAACAAGTTTTAACCCTCTTCGGTAACTTCCGAATCTGACAGAAAGACAGAAATTTGCAGAGATCTGAAGGGGCCGGTAGAGGAGACCGATCCAAACAATTGCTCCTTGTGCCTGCTGCTCTTATCCTCTGCGCGGCTGCAGCATGAGCACAGTGGCACGAGCAGGCACCAGCGGGCCCAGCAGTAACGCACCAGCACAAACTCTGCTTTGGCCGGTGAAGCTGCGGCACTCACGCTGCAGCGGACACGGGGGATTGGAAACCACGCAACGCCGAGAGCCGCAGGAAACCCAGCCCTGTGACTTCCGCAGCTCAAGCAGCTGGGGGCTTGGGGGTGCTTTGTTGGGTCTCCCCCCTTCCTGCCTTCCATAAAATGATTTGGGGGAACGTGACTTTGTGTCTAGTTAATGAGTGAGCCTTAATCTTTCAGGTGCCACCTGACTGCATTTCTTGCAGAACTTGTAAGTTCCTTATGTCTCCATGCGGACGTGAAAAGAACTTCTCAGCATCAAAGGAAATAAAAAGGGAAAAGTTCTGTCAGCTACAGACTGGCTCACTCTAGAAAAAGATCTCATTAAGTTTAATGATATATTGAAGCTGATTCAAAAGTTATAATGAATAGATCAAGCCTCATACCACCTCAAAGACACAACAAGCTTTCTCTCAGTACAAAACTGAGGCTGACAGGAAAGAGGAAAAGTTACTGTCAGGAAGGAGAGCAACCAGCTCTTCGTACCAGGACGAAGCCTAGCACGTCTTGGCTCTCACTGTGGCTCTTTCATAACTTCTTAAGTTCTGTCCTCAAAAACCAGCACTCAAACGCCATTCAATTTGGTTTCTTAAGAAGCGTGGCAGCATGGCTCTGTTTTCACAAAAAGACAAAGTTTCTTATCATCCCTGGGGTTTCAACAGTCCTTGGACATCAACAGACCTGTGTACTTCTGATTTAAAAAAAGAAGGCCAAAACTAAAAAAAGGAGAAAACTGTATCAAAAATAACTGGATTATTTTCTCTACATGAAAGGGGAGCAGATAAGCTCCATGGTCAAGAATAATGAGACCCAAGCTTTGTATGTCTGAATATAAAATTCTTAGTAATTTTAATAAAATTACAAAGAGAAGAATATGAGCTTGAAAAGCCAGTCTCATGCCAAGTTAGAAGCTTTGATGATAAGATAAAGATAAAACACCACAGGGGTGATCCACATTTGCCTGTATTTTCCCATAATGGGAACTGCTTTTATGAACTAGGTAATGGGGAATAAGCTTTGTGATATGTTAATTTGTTAGGGCTAGAAAGTCCTTTTACTGAACAAAAGGAAGAGCCCCTTTGACACTTAAAACCAAACATGTTTTATGAGACAAGTTACTCTGATATGAAAATATCTGTGATGCAGGGGTACACACACACAAAACTAAAAGCTAACATTATAATTTCACGATACATTAAGAAAAATGCAGATTAAGTTACATCAACATAGTATAGTATCCAAACTTTTCATGTGGTGTTGCATATGTATAGCAATGAACATTTAAATTAGCTGGGTTTAAGTCAAAATGGATGTTAAACAGTAGCTTTTTGAACTGTTCTCTCAAAAGCAGCCTCACAAGAGTTACCCTGCTTCCTTATTGATTTTAACAAAGAAATAATTTCCAAGGACAGACTGAATTTTGTTTATTTTCTACTATGCAAACAAGTTCCTAGAGTAAACTTGCATGTGACGGTTATTACGAGACAAACCTAACAAACTAACTTTTAGTGAACAGTTACACGAAATTAATACAATGGCAACAGAAATTCAGTCTGTCCTCAGGAAAGTTCCCTGGCAAAAGTCTTCTAAATTGCCCAAAGACAAAAGAGGACTCATACTGAATTCAGAGAGGTTTGGAGATGAAATTTTGGAGTGAGAATGTAGGAGGAATGTGAACTATGAAAAAAATACTCTGGCTATGAGCACTTCCTGTTCTTTATTATTTCCCTGATACTTGGAAAAACTACTAGATATTGCTCTTCCATGTTTTCTAACAAACCTCTAAAATACGATGCTGAAGCTTGGGATTTATAACCTTCTGTAAACATTCAGCCAAGGATCTTAAATAGGTTTCCTAAAGTTATGGCTAACTTTACAATCACTACCAGATTAGTAACAATCACTAATAGGGCTGGTGGAAGAGCTCTGCAGGAGCAAAAGATGAACATTTCTGGAACTCAGATAAGTACTTCCATTTCCTTCTGTCCCTAAAAATAAGCTATTTATAATTTTGAAGTGCCTTATACAGTTTTTAGATAACAATTTAACTGTCCGTTCAGACTTTGTGCGATATTGCAAAAAAAGGTATCATATGAATGGTGGTTCAGTCATAATGAAAAAACAGTACCAAGAGCACAAAGTATGTAACAGGGACAGGGACATACTGATATGATACAACCTATGACAATTCCTGTAACTAAAGAGCACTGGTAGTCTAACTATGCCCTATATAAAAATGGATATTGAGTATTTACTGAAATAATAATCAACTGCTCCTCATTCTCCGTGTCTGCTTGAAGCCCTTAACAGGCAACTGAATTTCCATGTCCAAATGGAACAATTAGGTAACTTGCAGCATCCTGAAGGAGGATTGTCTTACAAGGAGTAGACAACTGCTCTGTGTGTAACAGATCTGAGAGTTGATGCTCATGCACTTTTATTTTAACAATGAAAATTGCTCGGTTACTGCAAAAGCTATACTAGCACTGGAAACAAACTTTCCTTACAATTTGAAAGTTAACCAAAACCCTTGGTGAGATTTTTCCTCGCTAAGAAGAATAGCCAATATTTGCAAAAGGTTTGTTTTATGCTGCCAATCTATTTCTATCCCCTCCCTCTCTCCGAGGGCCTTTTCCTACAAACCACAGTCCATTGATGCATTACTCCCACACTAAATATGTTTGTACTACTGCTACTTCTTCATATCAAGCCAGACTAGCAATTATTTTTTTCATATTTCATTTCCTAGTTTTCCATGCTTTATTTCACGTTACCTTCTATATGATGGACCTCCTGTGAAGCCTTTTCCAATCATTTTTAGCACATGTTCTATATAGCAATGATGAAGTCATCTTCTGAAACTGTTTTCCCTATCAATAGGCAGTCTATGTTAACACATTCTCCACTTAAGATCAGCTATGAAATGTAGTTGTAACACTGAAAGTATCGGGCAGTGCTTATAAAGAATATCTTTAAGGTCTTTACAAGGGGATATGAACATACAGATGTTCAAGTATTTGAACTATGTTCAGTCAAAACAACATTTTCTAGTTGTGGCTTTTTTGTTTTTTGTTTAAATATCTACATACTTGGATGCATATTTTTATGTTGTCAGCTTTTGCATTTTTAAAAAAAAATGCCAATTTAACTATTTAACACATTTTAACATTTAAAGTTAAAATGTATTTAAAACAATTTAATGTTTAATTTGATTACTTTGAGTAAGGAGAGTTAGTAGACACATTATTCCAAAATTCCACTTGCAAATTCCTTCACTCAACTAACTGCCACAATTTTGTTTTGTTCTTAATGAACTTAAGATTAATAAAGAACGGTTTAATAATGACTTCTACATAACAAAAGGAAGTACCACTATTTCTTGCTATTCTTACATGTAGGCTCCACAAACCTAATCTCCACAAACTTAGAGCTCCAATAAACATTGCCAACAGTAATATATAACTATCTATATGATATATTAGATTTATACTATATATAATATGCAGTAATACAAGAGGCTGACCCATAAAATGCTTTTGTTGTTTTTCTGCAGAGCCTATGCCTAGCTCCAGCATGGCATTAGCACGAAAAGTTTAGAGGCTTGAAGAACTTCTGCAGCATGACAGGAATTTGCTCCTGAAACCCTCAATATTGGCATCAAATATCCAAGATTTTCCCTGTTTTAATGCATTTTTTAAAAGCTGTTTCACATCTTTGTCTCTTACAATAAATAACTAATAAATATGATACCTTATAAAAAATAGTTCATGCTCTAAAACAAGCTGTTTAGTCAACGTTTTTTATGACAAAAAATCCCATAACGTAATCTAACTCTATTTTCCATTTTGAACAACAAAGTTGCAGTATGACTGCCCTCTGCTCACACGAGTATTCAGTTTTTGCTAAATGTTTTATGTAGTTGTTACTACATCTGCTTATATCAGTTGTTCAAGAATATTTTATTGACAGTGAAAAACTCATTGAATTAAACTAGTTAAAATCAGTAAAGAGTAGTTAACCAGTGGGTGTGTAACCAGATATCCAGTTCCTCTGTGGGAAAGTCTCATAAAAATGCAATGGCAACATAACATTGAAGTTCTTCTAAGTGGCAAAAGTTTCCCAAGCCACGTAGAAATACATGTCAGTACAATCGTATTTTATAATGGTTTTTGGTGTTATTTTGCTGGCTGTGCATGTAAAGTATCAGCTATATATATACACAGTTCAGAATCACCTCTGTAAAATAAATTAAAAAGATGACCACAGACTAAGACAAGTAGTAAAAACAAAACCCTCTGGAAATCAAAGACAAATCTCCAACTGATTTTAATGATGCTAGTATTTTATCATAGAGGTTTTTATCTTTGCACGTGTTTAATTATTATTTCAAAATATATTCAGTTTTCTTATTTCTTTCACTTTGGACAATCACATCAGACATTTCACCACTGACTTCAGTTTCTGGCCAATTTAATTTTCTCATTCACTAACAAGCTGTACTGTTTACTTATGCCTCAGTAGTGTTTCCCACTACGTTTTCTAAAGACTATATACTAAAACTGCTTCTGTTGGCCCCAAGTTCTGCCAAATTGCATTTTGACACCAAGTTATCTTTCTCCACCTAATAATGGCTTGATGAAAACCATGCAGGGAAAACAGCAGCCTTGCACGGGGGGATTCAGAGCACCTTCGGTTCTGCTTCAGCCAAGTTAGAAAAGCCACAGCTGGGAGTCCTAAGCCTGAAGAGAAGAGCAGAAAAAGAAAGAGAAAATCCAAGCTTTGGCTTTGACAGGGGACAGAGCGCCTTCTGCGAGCACTGAAGCACAAGCAATTAGACTGATGTGCCGAGCTAGCGACAAGTAAAACTGTTTCCAATAGCAGAACATTCATGTTTGATATTTGGAGGAGCTAAGCATTTGCAAAGTCCAATATCCGGCACTGTACAAAGCGGCAAAAAGCAGATGCTTCATGTCATATTTTGTTTAAGGAAAGAAAAGTACACATCTACTTTCACACCTACAGACTGCACTTTTCCAATGGAGAAGGTCAGCTTGTAACTCAGGGAATGGCTCCATGGCATATGCAAACAAGCTCCACTTGCTCTCTGAGCCAAGCAGAAGTATTAGTCAAATATTGAGCCAAAGCCGATTGCACCATGCACAGATGACACAGCCTGTTTCTCCAAAGCATCTCTTGGAGCCTGCACAGTATGTCAGAAGAATGATCTCAAAACTAGCACCTGAGCGCCACACAAGCCTGCGAAAAATGAAATGTCAAAGCACTTTTCACAGTCAGTACTATAATGTGAACTGTGAAGAGTTCAGCGCTCTTAAATTACATATTCAGACCGCTTAGGGAATCACTCCCAATATAGACCTAAAAATTATTAAACTGAATTCAGGTTTAGAAATGAGAGTTATAAATGTTTCTCAGGTCATAAAATTTTTGGATACTAACAGCTAGAACATATAGTCTTTATTTGTAAAATGTAATGCTAAAGTTCTTACTGCTCTTGAAAGCAGTGAGCAAGAAGCAAATACCGAGAACGGTGCCTGCAGTGCGTGCTACTGACAAACAGCACACCAAGTCTCTAGCAGGAAACAAAATCTACACACACTTGCTTAATCTTATTCCCAACTAATGTGATTTTGTACAGTGCTGTACATGCTCTTCCACTGGCTTACCTAAAGTAGTGAGCAAGTGTGTGGAACCTGTAGGAATTAAAAAATTCTTTCGTAGCTGGTTTGTATTATAAGCTCTAAAATGTGCTTTTTCCTGTTGAACTGTATTTCAATCTCATTTTACAATGCTACACGTCTTAGCTTACACTTGGAAAAATTTAAACGTTCACATAAATAATGTTAGGCTTTCAAAGGGTATTCGAAATTTGGTCATGTAAATTAAGACTGTATGTATTTTCTCTTAAGAGAATAATGACCATTACAGATTCCTGTTTAATGCAGGAAACTAAATGAATGATTTCTTTGAAAAACTCATGTCCATTACTTATAGACACTTAATTTAGGATACCAATTTAACACATCTGAAATCAAGGTAACTTTAAAACCTAATTCAGATTACTTGCAACACAAGGACTGTTTCTTTCCTGTATACCGTAATTCATTAAGTTACACATAAGGTTAAAATATAAGTACTTAAAAGGCCCATCCATTTATTTATTATGAGATTCTAACAACAAGGAACTTGTTATAAAACAAGAAGTTTTTTAACTTAAAAAACATATTAGGGTAAGGGATAGATTACACTTGATTTTAATGCAAGAAATCCATCAGGAAAAATGAAGAGTAAATAAAGAACTAAATAGGACTAAATATAATAGAAGAATTTTCTCCAATTACTTATATTTATTCAGTTGAAATGACAGAATCACAGAATGGTTGAGGTCAGAAAAAACCTCTGGAGATGACCATCTCCAGGGTTGGAGACTCCACAACGTCTAGAGCAAACTGCTCCTATGTCTGACCACCTTCACAGTGACAAAATTTTTTAATGTTTACATGGAACGTCTCATATTTCAGTTTATGCCCATTGCCTCTAGTCCTGCCATTGGATATCACCGAGGGGAGTCTGGCTCCATCTTCTTCTCTCCCTCACCATCAGATGTGATCAGATGAGATCCCCCTAAGACTTCCCTTCACCAGGCTGAATAACCCCAGCTCTCAGTCTCTCCTTGTGTGTCAGATGCTCCAGTCCCTTCATCATCCCTGTGGCCCTTCGCTGGACGCAGTCCCGTATGCCCATACTGGACACCACCCTACACCTTTCAGACTTCATTTGTTCATCTTACTGCTCAAAGCAGGGCCGTAAAATGCACAAGTGTAATGTTAATTAAGAAAGCCTAACATTTGAATAGTAACTACAGATAGTTTTCATAGCTTTTGCTCTGTGCTGCTTGCCTTTCTCTCCATTTTATAAGCAAAATGAAACAAGTATACCTAGCAGTAAAATAGTATTAACAGTAGAGGTAAAACAAATTTAGTTGATGGCATGTATTCTCCAAAATGAGAGGCGAGTACTGATCAAAGTCAGCCTAGACACACCTTTTGTTGTGATCAGACTATCCTGTGACATGCAATATCACCATTTTTTAATTATAGCTTTTTTTAAGTTGGGGGGGTGGTGGGGGAGGAGTTTCGTTCAAATAAGAGGGGACAGCATCAGATAAAGTTAAGTGATCATAATCCAGGAACTGTGGGGTTTTTTGAAAGATAGACATGATAGATGAAGATGATATTTACCGAGCCTCACAAAATACTCTTTGCTTGCAGCACTATGAAACACTGAGTGGAGTCTTCCCCTCAAAAACCACAGCAAACACAACAATGAATACTATCGAGGAAAATTTAAGGGGTCTTACCTCCTTTACCAACCCATCAGTTTCCAGAGTAACATACTACCCAATATTAATATGTATATCAGAAATTAATTCAGCAGCCAATATTAAAAAATACAAGCAACAAAACACAGAGGCTCTCTATGTTCTAAAAAAAACATGCATCTTTCTATAGTATCCATGAGCTACATGATAAAAAGCTTTCCAGGGGAAGGAA
>VZTL01063214.1:28204-47791 GCA_013400535.1 Scopus umbretta
TGCCATGGCGTCACAGACTCATTTGGGCCTCCGCCTGCTCTGGCATGGGGTCCTCCGTGGGCTCCAGGTGAATATCTGCTGCACTGTTAATGTTCATGGGCTGCAAAGGGACAGTCTGCCTCACCATAGCCTTCAGGGGAATCTCCGCTCTGGTGCCTGGAGCACCTCCTCCCCCTCCTTCACTGACCTTGGTGTCTATGTAGTTGTTCCTCTCACATTCTCACTCCTCACTCCAGCTGCAGTTTATGTCCCCAGTTTGTTTTTTCTCCCTTTCTTAAATATGTTATCACAGAGGCACTACCACCATCACTGATGGGCTCGGCCTTGACCAGTGGCAGCTCCATCTTGGAGCTGGCTGGCATTGGCTCTATCTGACATGGGAGAAGCTTCTAGTAGCTTCTCACAGAAGCCACCCCTGTAGCCCCTCTGCTACCAAAACCTTGCCATGCAAACCCAAAACAGTAAGTCTTCCTTAGCTTACGATATTGTATCACTGACAGAAAAGGTCCATTTCAGATTCTGTGAAAGTTTAAACAGACTTTGCTTTCCTTTACTCTTCTGTACTTCTTTTGCAGAAAGGCTAGTGGCAGACACAGAGGAGCTTCCTGCCAGTTAGTTGAATTGACAAATTAGTTAAGCTCCCCTTGTTCTGATCCCAAGAGCATTTACAGGTTCAACCAACAAAGCATATTGGCAGACATTTCTGGTGGGATTAGGATAGGGCAACAGAAACAGCGCAGATGAACTCAAGCGGAAGAGAAAAAAAATTATTATACTGCCACCAGTGATAAAGGCAGGCTGAAGAAAAGTTACAGGCAGAAGCCTGAGAGACAACACTGGTCCACATAGCAGAGCCTGGGGAAAACTCTCTAAAAGCCTGTTGTTACACCAAGCGTTCAGAGACAAAAAAACACCACACTGAAAAAAATCCTACTTAATGAAAACAGCAAAATAATCTATTAATTTCTATTCTGAAATAAGAATGAAAAGAACTGAATTTCAGCAATAAAGCTGTAACCTTCTGGCTCTAATGATGAGTATACTACTGGATGGATCTATTAAGGAATATATACAGGAAGAGGTGCTGCCCAACTCTTGACCTTTTTTTTCCATCATACAAAACCTATATTCCACAACTGGTACTCTTCTGATTTCAGGTTTACTTTGATTTGAAATTAATGGTTTTGACCCTTGAAGGAAGGGTTCAGCACTTTCAAACTCCACGTTAATACCTGCTGGTCTCTTACTGTAGTTTTCAGCACCTGAATGTTCTCAGGTGTTTATGACAAGGAAGAAGTCATATTGCACTTTTTTATTAGGAATGATGAATAATGGATTATTCTTAGAAATGGAATAAAAAAGGAATGTTTGTTTCCCACTGTGACAGTTTGCTGGATTGTATTTAACTGATGGAAGTCCTGGATGCTATAGTTCAACTACATGTATACATTACGTTTTAATGCAGAGAACTGGAGATAGTCACAACTATAAAGCAGACAAAAGAAGCCTAAGCAGTAACTTCTTGTGTCTTATTTTATAGGCAAACAAATGTATCACATATAGAGATAAGTAAACATACGTACTACTCACATAACATGCAATATACTTCTTCGAGTGTAATCTTCTTGAAACAGTTACACTGTTTCACATCATAGCCTAGTGTTCTAGTAATTTATACAGCATTTAACATTCTTTTGTCTGGGAAACACCGTCTAATCTAATACGCCAAATGAGATTAATGTTTCTTAATTTTATTTGGGCAATTTTTTTTTTCCTTGTCCTGAAATGAATAAATTGCACAATTTTTCATAATCTATACAGTATAAACTAGATCTTAACACAATTCTGATCCTGAAATTTTCTCCTGTTTTGTTATGACAAAGGGATAATGCACCTTTGCCTTAGTGTAAAAATAGAGATAGGTATCTCCAAAATAAAATTAAGAAAAAATTTGCAGATAAATTATGACAAGAGTTCACAGAAAAAAGAGAAATGCCCTCTGAGAACAGCATGACGTAACCAAAGAGGGACTAAACTCCTCCAACCTTTTCGTAGTTATCCTGGGAGGAGTTAGGTGGCAAAGCTGCTAGAATGCTCTCAGGTACCTCAAGTCTTCATTCTGAAAGCATCATATACTAGAAACTGAGTACTAGAACTGAGGAACACGCTGCATACTAAACTTAATTTTAAAATAAGTACAATGGTTACTGGGCTAAACTCTCTAGTTTGTCATCAGCTTTTTCTTCCTGTTTTTAAATAATGTTGCTCTTACCGCATCATTACCATTTCATACCCATCAACAAAATCTGACATACAGTGAAAAGCATGCTCCAGTAGCTGTTACTTAGCTTTACTAGACTTCGTCCCCAATGAAAAGCACGTGTCCTAAACACTTAGAAAATAACTTATAACTCCCATATCACTCCAAGCATAAGAATCAGTTTTCCTCTAATTAAGAGTCACCAGTGATTTGCCAGACAAACAAACTGTCCCAAAGGAAGTGTGGAATGTTCTTAAATAGTGAAAACAAAGAACAAAGTATTTCTTGTACCTCACCAACCACTTTAAATGAAAGCTATACAGTGCTGGAGAAAGAAACTCATTTCAATTCCTTACAGGAGTTCATTAAGTAGAACTAAAAAAAAAACCTAAATAGCATACATGTGTGCGCCTATGCATACACTACAAAAAACCCAGGATGTCACCCCTGAAATGATCTAAAAATGTCATCTGGAATCTTAATAAACTTTGCTTAAGGATCAAACAAATTTGTCCTAGAGAAGTCTACTTGCCAATATCCTCAACACCAGCATGTTTTTTTTCTTGTTTAATAATAAACAGGCGGTGGTACCTGCCTAAACAGAAGAACAGACATGACCAGTTTTAAAATATGAAAGAGTATTTTACAGATCTGGATTTTTATTTATAAAGAATTATCATCCTTTCAGTTATTTTTTTTCTTGGCTTAGAAAGAAAAAAAGAATTTCGTAGAGCATGAGATTTAGCAGGTATGCATCATCCCAATTAATGTAAGATTTTCAGTATGCATGATCACATGCATAGTTGTTATACCATCATACAGCAACTCTATGACCTAGCTCTAGAAATGGGTTATCTTCAGGTTTAAAAGCACCACCTGCTCTTTAATGATGCCACCAGCAAAACTGCTGTAATTAAAAAAAAAAAAATATATATATATATATCCCTAAGTGATGGCAAAATCCAACACCCAGAAGAAATTTTCAGGTCATGACTACTCTTACAGAGGGCACAATACAAATGCCAGCTAGCTTTTAACAAAAGGTGATCAGGTTCAAATTGGTCTTACCCCCTCCTCAGCCCCCACATTGTGTAATGAGCAATGAGTTAATGAGATTGTTCCAAGGAAAGGCAACATGGGGGCAGAAATAAGCAGAATGGGGAGAAAATTTATTTTTTTTATTACTAAGACCTCTTAAAAATCCAAACAAGTTAGAGGTTTCTGACATTCAAGGGAAAGAATCCTTTTTCTCTCTAGCAATGCAATGAAAATACTAAATAATCTTTAGAAAGGTAAGTGTACACAGGCAGAATAAACAATTTTTTTCATATTATCAAATTAAAACTCCTGTAAAGCCATCAAAACAGAAATTTTGCCAAAAACAAAGGAAAGGAAGTCTTTATTGGTGGTCTACATAAAAACTGATAGCTTGCAAAACTGACAGATTGCAGAGCCAATTGATTTAGTATTCCATTAAGATCATAAAGTTGCAAAACAAAGTTGTTTCTTCTTGCATCAAATGAAAGGTTTCAAGCATTTCCTTTAACATTTTATAAATTAAACATAGGCATTAAGTAGGCATTATGCAGAAGTATGGAATTATTTCTGCATGCCCTGTGACTATATCTGAAAAGTCTTTCTCTGATATGGGGGGGTGAGGGGATGGTGGTGGGGGGGAACTTTTATCTATATCATTAATAAACTTCAGGTACCTACAACAAATGAAGGTACTCTTTTTTATGTTTCATTTGACGTGCAAGTTTCTTTATCCAATCTCCTTCTCCAAGACCTACTCAGTCTTCTGTTTTCATGTGTCTTCCATCAATACAACCAACCAGAATACGAAACTGTTTGTAGACATGCATAAAAGTGTCATTTCTCAAATATATTTTAATGCAGCAGAAATTAGGTCAGCTTCCATTTACATTCATATTTAAGTTCTGAAATTAGAAGTTTATAAGAAAATACTCATATAGAGAAAACAGCTCAAAGGACAGATGAAGTGTGGTCTACTGATCACCAAACAAAACAAGAATATGACTTCAGAAACTATACCATTATGAAATAGGTATCAATACATAGTTATCTAAACCCTTTTTAAAGTGAAATATTCAGGTCCTCTTCTCTATCACTTAATGTTTTTGTTAAGAAGAATAAAAGCTGCAACTGTAATGGCAAAATTCCAGTAAATTTTCACTATACTGCCTTTCACAGGATTGTCTATTCCTACCATCAGTTGTATTTCTGTAGCAAATTTTCAAGATTTAAGCTCTTTCTGAAAAGTTAGTTTGAGAATGTAAGTACTGGATGTTTTCAGGGGAGGAAAGCAGGGCGAGGTAGAAAAAAAATAAAGTAAACATAACAGAAAAGTGCACAGGAAGAAGCAATTAGCAAATTGCAGGAATTCTTTCCCAACCCCATTCAAAACAGTTCTCTTTTGCCTAGATTAATCCAATCAGCTCTCCTGCACACGCCTTGAAAGTCTCTTCACCAGTCTTTATCATGCTCTTCCTCTTTCTTCCACTATGCATATCCTTCAACCCCAGCCTCCCAGAAACTGTTCTCTCTCCCCTCAAGCTTTCGCTGCCCTTCTTGTGATAAACCCTCCCCCTTTCCTTATCGAAAGAAATAGAAGTGATATGACAAAGTTTTAAAGTAGCACCACCTGCACAGTCCTCCAGCTTTCCTTCCAGCAACAAGAAGGCTCTGAAACTGGAGATGGAACCTGCCCAAGAAAGTTAACTTCAGCTTGGCTTTGCAAGTTCTGACACTTTTATATGGTAGCTTAAATTAGCTACTGCTTAAAAAGAAAGTATGGAGAAGCTGAGCAAATGGCCAAAAAAAAAAAAAAATAGCCTGTCTGCTATGAGGAAAACAGGGCTATTCACATAAAATTTATGCTGCATCCATCTTCTGCCTGGTAAATTAAGATGCTGCCATGTAATATTTCTCAAGACAAAAAAAAAAAAACAAACCAAAAATAACCAACCCATAGACGACACTTGGATAAAGTATGTTGGCATAATCCAATATGAAATAATTGCATATTTGGGCAACATTCAAATATACACAGTATGGTTAATATGCTACTGTACCTCATTTTGAAGTTCGTCGCCACTTTTGGTAGAAGCAAGCATTTCGTACAAAGTACAGCAGAGGTCTTCTGTTGTTGGCCCTCCAGGGGTACCCCCTTGAGATTCATTCAGATATTTTCCAACTTCACACCACAAAAAAGAATCATCTACTTTTTCCAAAGACTTGAGATCAGTTTTCTCATCACAGTAATTCTGTAAGTGATTCAGCTGGTTATTCAGGAATTTGTTATAATCTAAGCTTATAATTTTCTGCGCATCAGCCTCACCATTCACAGGCAGCTCCTCAGAGTGATCCAAATCATGCATGTCAAATGAAAACACTATATTTTTACCAAAGAACACTCTGTTATCACCATTTTGCTCTTCAGCCATCTGTATGAGGGCTGTAAGCTGTTCTTCAGTGAAGTGAGAAGCAATCCGACATGTGGCATTACAAGCTGCAGTAGCAGATGATGATGGAAATGGCCCAAACATCTGCTTGATCGCCTTTGTCTCATCATGACCAACACATTCTTTCCTGTGAAATGTCTTAAAGAGAAAAACAGCTCCGCTTTCAATTGCTTCTTGCCCATTTTCAGCTCCAACTGTTAACAAAAGCAAAAACAAATGTAACTCTATACTCTTCAAACTAATTTTCTTTCATTGCCTATAACATAACTGTATTCAATTTCTTGCTGCAAGTCTCATCAACAGAGATATGAAACAAAGACCATAACAACAAGTAGCAATTGTTGCAAGGTACTGAATTGCAAAAGGCATATGATAATAAAGCATCTGTCTTCACTATCCTTCTACTTACTAGAAATTCATATTAAGAATTACCAAAGCTTTCCTATTTTTCCAAGTAAGAGGTAAAACTTGCCTGAGATCTTAAACTCACGACAGTATATTTACAAGCTTTTTAAAGGTAACAAATTTCCACTTTGTATCAATGTTTATTCACTGCCTAATCTGAATATTCATAACAGACTAAACGTACAGAACTCAACTGGGAATTACTACATTCTTGTAGTAATTACCAGTAGAATTACTACAGAATGCCTGTTAGTTAGAAAAATTGCCCAAAGAAATTAAAGGAAATAAATGCATGAATTTAGATTTAGATCTTCAAAATACCATATTATGCAAATAAAGATATATTATTAGAGAAAAACATGAATTTAGCCCTTACACAAATATTTGCAAAGGTACTCAAGGAAAACATAAGCAAAACCACCATATGATGAACCAAAATGTCACTACTAAACAAGATTTAAAAAGTTATCAAGCATAATGTAAACAAAACCAGCCAGCATACTGGGTTTTTTTGTTTGTTTTATACAAGGACAACATGCAGAAAAAATGCGTTCTAAAAAGTTGGGTAGGTTACTCCAATATTTTTAGTGGAATTAGTGTTTCTTACAAGATTGAGTAATTTTAAAAATATCTTGAAAGCTTGCTGTCGAAATGTACAAGCTGCTATTGTCAAGATGTCTTTATCTGGTCAATTCTTCAGTTAGAGCAGGAGCGACCGGCATAGCTCCAGCAGAGAACAGTACTATTTAAGTGATAACACTGCGGATTAACCCCTGGCATGGCTAAGTCTAAAGAACTATTAAAACAAACTATTTATTTTAAAAGGAACAATATTATTCATTTTTTAAAACCCCCAAAGGCACTTCTGGCATAGTAAATGTGGCTATTCTCTTTCCAGTAATCAAAACTGTCTTGCGCCTGCCTCCATATACCGCTGCTATCCAGTTATGGGCCTATGTATCTGCTCTACTATGTCCCTGTTTGCTGCCTGTTGAAAAACTTACTGAAATCGGTGGGAAGATTTTTAATTACTTTGGCATTGTTACTTGTGACTCGTTTTAAAGTAAGTTAGGTTCAACTCTAGCAAAAACAAGGGTTTTTTTCCCCACAGTGTAACAGGAAAGAGAAAAAGAAATTCAGCATAAGCAGATGAAACAAGGCTGAGTAAATAGAAACATAACACATAAATGGAGGTACCTAAAAATTCAGTATTTCGCTTGAATTTCCCTATGGTGCACTTTGAAAAGCTGAAAAGTTCACAGCGGGGATTGGAAGTGATATTTACAGGATAACTGGATACCCACATATGGAAAATATGTGACATAGATACACACATATATGATATATATATATAAAAATTTATCTCAAAGGAAAAAGGTGGTTCAGCCTCCCTCTCAGCATTAGCTACACAGGAATCACAAGAAAAAAAAAATCCAACATCTGAAACCTTGTAGGCCTAAGTTTGGCTGCATGAACATCACTCTCATATTCCTACCATACACACATCCTTAAATATTAAAGTCCCTCATGTCAGAACAGAAACACGTGCTACTAAACTAGAAGAACAATTGTACTGAATGGTTTGAGAAAAGTCTCTTAGGTTTATTATGTGCTAATTCTCCTTTATTATCAGTGTCTCCTATTCATGGAAGCATCTGTTGAGAAAGTACTACCCCTCCCCTCCGAATATAATGAGCCAGCTAAGATGGCAAGAAACGCGCTACTTGAAGCTACTCTTTCCTTTTTGTTTTTAAGCCAATCAGATCATTTCAGTAAGTGATATTTTCCCTGTCAAGGAAATCGATATTACAGTATCTGTTGCCTAGGCTAAGATTTCATTTCCTTGACATTAAGTTAAGAAGGCATACAAGCAATTCCCCTTCCCTACTATATGTTTCTGATGATGATGGTTAGAACATTACTGTCAGTCCAGTTTGTGCCTCAGTCACTGTAATCCGTTTTGCTTTGTGTCTCCATAACATTACACACTTTAGTCAGAAGTGTCAAAGCTGATGGTTTCTTTCTAACTTTTTCTAACTAAATAATTGTCCTGATTTCGGCTTAATTCGGAGTTAATTTTCTTCCTAGTAGCTGCTATAATACTGTCTTTTGGATTTAGGCTGAGAATAACGTTGAGAACACACTGATGTTTTAGTTGTTGCTAAGGAGTTCTTACACTAGCCAAGGGCTTTTTAGCTTCCCATGCTCTGCCAGGGGCACAAGAAGCTGGGAGGGGGCACAGCCAGGACAGCTGACCCAAACTGGCCACAGGGCTATTCCATACCATATGGCGTCACGCTTAGTATAGAAACTGGGGAAGTTGGCTGGGGGGCAGCTATTGGGGATGGGCTGGGCAGTGGTCAGCAGGTGGTGAGCAATTGCATTGGGCATCACTTGTTTTGTATATTCTTTTATCATTATTATTATTTTCTCTTTCTCTGCTGTCCTATTAAACTGCCTCAACCCATGGGTTTTACTTCCCCCCCGCCCCGATTCTCTCCCGCATCCCACCGGGGCAGGGGGAGGGGGGACAGCGAGGGAGCGGCTGTGTGGTGCTTAGTTGCCAGCTGGGGTTAAACCACAACAACAATCACGCATTGGTTTTCATTTGGTTTGTCCTCTCCACTCCATCAAACAAAAATTTACTATTATTACTTTCCAGTCTTTCAATTTGCTCTACCTACCAACCACACTGGGCCTGCTATTAAAGTTTGGGAAAAGGAAAAAAAAAAAATAAAAGCAAAGTTTTTGCAGCTATCTTTGGCAAAAAGTGGAAATAAAAACCAACCAAACAAAAAAAATCACAGCTAACACTAATTTCTGTTATTATTACAGAAAATACAAATCTGCCAAAATACTATCATCTGCAACTAAGGTTGGCAAATACTTATTTTGCTTATAACATTTTTTCCACCATCAGACATTTTTGCCTACTTGCTATACTACATATGGTTATATTACAAACTTTATAGTTATTATGTATTTGTCAACCCTAACGTAACCAACATTTTACTCCAGTAAAAAAAAATTACCTCTTATGATTAAACTACACCCCAGTAGATATTTAGAACAACTATGTAGTTCTCCACTTCTTCCAAGTTGCTTGTTATGGACATAAATATTCAGATTAAAGGAAAATGACACTGTCAAATCTCTCTATAGCTCTGATTTACATAGTTTTCTGTGCCCAACTGGTACTTGAACCAGGTCCTTATTTAAGCCTCAGTCTTGTTCCCCTAGGTGAGTCTCATGCTTATGTACAACGTATATCTTGCAACAATTTCCAGATGAGCAGCTTTTCCTCAAAAACACATAATGAGTTTTCAGTTAGGTTACATACAAAAAATTACTATAATAACTAAAATAAGGACAAGTATGGAAAGTAACCATGTATTCTGCTGGGTAAGGAACAAAAGCCATTGCAGGAGAGCTGTCTGGATCACCTGACGGGAAATGAACTTAAGTTCAGAGCAACAAAATTTAGTGTATTAGTAATGAATTACATTCCAACAACAGACTTGAATGCTTTTATGCATTTCTGTAACAACTTCTAATAAAATTGGTTTTTATCATTGGAAACCTCCTATATTTTTCTGTCATCAAGAAAGTTTTCCCTTTCAACCTGTGAGGATGATGCTAGGATGGGTACAGGTACATACATAACGAAACCGAGAACCAACTGGGAAAAGGTAATTACAGACGGATTGTTTAAGTGAAAGGCAAAAAGGGCAGCAAGGAGGAATGCAAAGAAATGAGAAAAGGGGAATATAAACTATGCAAATTTTGTCATTTGGACAGTCCAGGGGTAATTGCCAGGCAGCCCTGCACTTGATCACCACAAGCTGGAGCAGGACAATAAACCAACCTGTTGTTCTGACCATACCACGTATTTCAAACCTGCTATCGCAGTCAGGAGGACTGGGGGCTGAGGAGGAGCTGGCTGCCTTTACTTGCTAGTAAGGGGGCATGTGGGACAGATGGATCAAGCATCCCCATAACACCATGTCAGTGCCTGTTCCAGGTCTGATTTTGTTGTCGTCTTCCTAACATCCCAACGTTATCCTAACAGAAAAAAACTGAATTGATCGAGTCATGGAAGAGAAGTCAGAAAAATGGAGAGTATAAATTCTAAAAATTACGTCAATAATATGCTATTAAAATGGAGAGCTGCGAGAAATCTCATTAGCCTTTCTAGATTCTGAAATGTGTAGTTCATACAGACGTTTCCAGACCACGTGTACCAAACAGGACTTTTCCCTTCCCATCACAGCTGAGTCTGAAACCTGCCTTTACTATTGCAGCACAGCAATAAACATCTTTTAAAGACTAATGAAAGAGTATGAATTCTGTGAGCAATCTCAAACAAACAAAAAAAGAAGTTAAAAATATAATATTTATTTATTTTACCAGTTATCAACACAGACTGCACCTTTTCCATATTAACTTCAGGAATCAATAGTTGATGCAAACTCACTCCACGCCTCGCATGACTTTCCCCCAAACCTTGCATATCAGAAGTGCCAGCTGAAATCTGTGCACCGAAACAGAGGTACTTGAGTTGGGGCAGAAAGGTGGCCCTTCCTAGAGGCATCTCTGTCTCAGAAAGGCAGGCAGCCACGTGCTTAACTTCTGGACTGAGGAGATTAAAGTCTACTAACAGCACAAGCTCTACTACTTGTATTGGAAAAATAGGAATAAAAAAAAAAATTAGGGCCAAATTTGTAAAAATTACAGAGTTGTGTCACAAACATGGAAGGAATGAACCACAAAGCAAAGTTTAGAACACATGTATCGTCAGATGAGTTTAAAATGGTTTTGTCAGTGATCTGAGAAATATTTTAATTTTTTCTTCTGACAACTCACTGAAGCAATAGCCATTACAACCATGAATAGGTTTAACAGATGACATCTGTGCAACTGTACAGCACAACCAATTACTACATACTGGACATGAATAACTTGTCTACCCTTTTTGAAAGTGTATGTTTGGGTGTTTGTTTCTTTCTTAATTTGCTAGTTATTTCCAAAAGAACTGTCAAGACATAGAAGTGAGGCAGGTTAACATTCGGATTGGGATAACACACACTCTGGTCTATAATGCCAAAAAATAAAAAAGCAAATATATTTATCCATATTAATTCTTTCCATCTTTTACTTAGGCTTCTGTTCAAGATATCTGAAACGTAACTAGAAAAGGAGAAAACATACCTATTATATTAAAATGAAAAATTCTTAAATACGTGACAGACCTCAAGCCATGTGCTCAGTTTACGAGCTGATGAATTTAAATTCTGCTAACAGCATGACCTGAATTAATTTCAGTCTGTAGATCAAAAACTAAGCTTCCAATCAAAACTAAGTTTTCATACCACCTTTGCCTAATGTATATTCAGTTTTAAAAGCTTAATTCCAGGCGAGTGAAATTTATTACTCCATTTCTCTCTCCAACACCAAACACTTCAAGCAGAAAACGTTTTTTATATTTTTATCTGCTTATGTAACAATCCAATTTTTCATGATACAATCACATAGAATTAAAGCAGATAACACCAAGATTGTTCTTTTCTCTGAGTAATGCCATTCCAAAAGAAGCTGTTGTTTTTGCTTACTAAAGATCAATCACAAACCATGCCACACACTACACAACAATACTATGAAAAAGCAAGAATATTCACATAGCAACGGAACTGTACTTTAAAATAAAACAGAAAACCAAATTGTGTATATACATATGAGACTAACTGGAGTTTCAAAGATATTTCAGGGCAAGCCTGGTGTCAAGGTAGAACTAAAATTGTAACAGTATGCAAAGTATGCAGGCAGAAAGCAGCTTGGGGGGAACAAAAGAAAAAACCCAAACACAAAAACACAGTCTATTATTACACTACTAGAGAATGAAAACATACCTATTTGTTTTGCAGCTTGTAATATAGTTTTTAAATCACCATTTACAGTTTGGTGTGCTTTCCTGTCCAAATTGTCATCAACAAACTTTATTATCTTCTTCCACGTAAGATCAGACTTCAGCAACTGTTCATGTAGTTTTGATCTTTTAGTCTGAAAATGCACAATATTTGCAGTTTCTTTTATTTGTCAAATTAGTATATGGAGGTTCCTTTAAAATTAAACACCAGATAAAAACACTTCTTTCCAATTGCATTCAGTCAGTATGTAGTAAAGATGGCAAGCAGTTTCCCTATTCCCTGTTCTTTACTCTCTTTCCTGCATGTAAGGAAGGAGGAGGATACACACACTCACATGCTCTTTCACTACTTTACTCTTCCCAAGGCAGAATTCTCTGTAAAGCCAAACTCTTGCAACTTCAAGAGATTTACAGCTCCCAAGATTCCAAATTAATTTCACATTAGAGGTTCCCACGAAACATCTATGGTTTTAACACATTATTTCTTGAGGGGAGGGGGAAGTACCTAAATGCAGTTATCACTAAATTTATTCTAAACATCCCCCGACAAGAGTTTGAGGTGAACTGAATATTCTAAGGGAAACTTACAGCTCCCCAGCTCTGCGTAAGCTCAGAGCTAAAAACATAGCAGCCCAGCCCAACTTAAATAACTTCCTGAAACACGAAATAAGAGGGCTGCACTAACACAGCCAAGCAACCCTATCCATATAGCCCATTATGATTGTAAGGGCCTAGCGTAATTCACAAAGCTACAGCAAATTTGACTTTGAGTGAGGACACTATGAAGGAATGCACAGGAAACTATACATACTCTGCCCAGTCTTGCTTGCTTACTCTTATGAAATAGCAATGCAAATTAAGAGAGCAAACAATTCTTACTATATACACACTAATACTTTACAATTACGCTTTGGAAAAAACAAAAATCTTTACCGTTAAGTCAGCTAATTCTTCACTGTAATCCTCATGTTTAGTGACATTTGAAAAGGAGCGTAAAGCGCCTGTAAGACGAGGCAAGGCCATCTGTTACTCATTCAGCGATCCATAGGATGAGAAATTAAATCCCAGTTCAAGCACCTAGATGAGAACAAAACAAATAACATGGCTTTGTTAATGCTATAAATACAAACTCGCAACATGAACTTGAAAGACCTTTTTGAGCAGGCAGAACTTGGCTGGCACTTCAGTTGAACAAGTTAAAAAAACCTCTCAAAATGTTGATAATCAAGAATAGGAGGGAGGTGAAAGGCAAAGATTGGCAAGGCACGGTAACATGTGGAGGTCACTCGGCATGTTTTTCTTCTCTCTCCTCCCTAAAGAAAAGTTACCAGCAATGAGGCAAAGTGGCAATTATTCCTTTAGCACCACTAACACAAGAGTATTATAGTGAAATCTATGTAACTGAACTTTAGCTCCCAACAGCAGTAAGTGATTACTACCTACGGGAAAATTTTCTCTGAACCAGCTCACGCTGGGAGCTTTCAGGTCATTAACAGCCTCCGGCACTGATGCAGGGACATCCTTCTTGACAACCGCTTAGCCATTTTTAACCAGTAAAATAGGCAAAGAAAATTATGACAGGAAAAAGATATTCGTAGTATGCACAGCACTGAACTATTGTAAGAGATAAAGGGAATAAAAAGGCTACCGGAAAATTGACAAAATAAAAAAAAAAAAGTATGCCTTGGGATGTTTTCATCTCACAACTGGGAGCATACAAACACACTTACACAGCACCGGGCTCTCTCCAGGACTACAGCCTATTTCTGCATAGTCTTATTTCCTGTGCGAAACAGGCTCATATTTATACTGCAAAACACAGCTGTTCTCCATCTGAACTTGTACTTGTTCCAAGCCTTTTACTGAAACTATTCTTGTAGTTGTTTCATTTTGAAAGGTGCCCACAGCTGAATTGTTTAATGAATTCTAATGTACAGCTAGTTTCCGATGGTAGCAGGTAGATACAGATTTAGACTATTTTTGAAACAATTAATGATACCATTACAAACCTAATGATCTGCATCATTCTTAGCATGCCTGAAGACCATCGTCCATCCAGAATTTAAATAACTTAAAACAGAGTTAATAAAATGACTTCCCCCCCACAGTCATATACCGTACAGAACTCCCTGCTTTAATCCAATTATCCTTAACATATTTCTTCATTTAATGACCACATTTGTATGCTAGCTATCAGCTTTGCAATACAGCACAAAAGCAAACATAGATGCAGCGTTCCAGTCACAGACAGAGAAATGTCACTGACTTGTCAGGTCTGCTTGTTTTCCCACCTCGCATTAAGATGCTTTTTGAGAAAAGCTATCACAACAGCTGATATTTTGGAGTCAAGTGTTATAATGATGAAGCTACAAAATGGGGAAATATAAAAGCTTTAACTGTGAAGGGGATGGAGAGGACATGTTCAAATTCAAGCCTAGAAGCAGAGCCAAGCCACACTGCAAATTTTGAGATGTTCAGTGGATAGATGACACATAAGTCATACCAGCATAGCTCCTAGTGAAAATAACCTGTCAACATTATAGCCACCATTATACCAGAGAAGTAGCATGTCCGAAATTTGAGGGAATCTAACCTGATCGTTTTTGTTTGAACCCAACAAAAATGGTTAATCACTCTGATACTGCTCCAAAGACAGCACTGCCATTAGCTATTAAAGACCGCTCCATTTTGCCTATTTATACCTACACTCAAATACCTTTTTCTATATAAATACGGTCCTTTACAATAACATCTAACAACACAATTGTAGTATTATCTTAATTGTCCTTTCTGAAATAACATGCACAGTAATTTATAAAAGTTTGAACTCACTTTTAAAAAGTTTACTTTTCACACACACAAGATTTTAAAGTATCTCCAGCAGGCTTATTTGTTAGGGAATCGAATTTTAAAGGAGTGTTTCTTCCTCCTTCATTCATTCCTGAAGGGAGGCTGTAGTGAGGAGGGGGTTGGACTTTTTGCTCAAGTAACCAGCGATAGGACAAGAGGTAATGGCCTCAAGTTGCGCCAGGGGAGGTTTAGATTAGATATTACGAAAAATTTCTTTCCTGAAAGAGCGGTGAGGCATTGGAACAGGCTGCCCAGGGAGGTGATGGAGTCCTCATCCCTGGACGTGTTCAAAAAACGTGTGGATGTGGCACTTTGGGACATGGTTTAGTAGACATGGTGTTTTGGGTTGACGGTTGGACTAGATGATCTCAGAGGTCTTTTCCAACCTTAATAATTCTATGATTCTATGATTGCATTATTAACACTTTCTAAAACAAAAAAACTGGAACCCCAGAGGACAAAAAAGGAGCCCAACTCCCTGACCGCAGGCTTGGCCAAAGAGCCAAATCCAGCCCCAAAGCCCTGCAGTTGAGTTCATATTAATAAATGCAGCTCCACATGTGCCTATGTGCTTTCAGAACTTGCTGGTCCCAGAGGGGGCTGGTGTGGCAGAGCAGTCACACAAGGCTTCTGCACCTCATCTGTAGGCAAACTCCACGCGCCGTTCACTTCTGGCCCGTGACACCCGCCGTCACCAGGGCACCACCAACAAAAACAGCCGTCAATTAGAAGGCAGGGGACAGGTGCAATTATTCTACTGTTAACATGAAAGCCAAGGTAAAGATTAAGAACTTACACTATTGTTCTGCAACATACTAGAGCCAGCTGTAAACGCTGGGTCAAAAATGCTGTGGTCCTATGAGACGCAATGTAAATTTACATTTGTTTTAAAAAAAATTAGTTACCTGCTTTCACATAAAGTCTGCCAATGTAGATATCGGCCTGCATCACACTGCCTTTAGAGTGGATTAGCTACTGCTTGTCTTCCCACAGCCACTGTAAGGATAACTAATTCCTTCTGATTTGACATAAGTATACTCGTTTGCCCACAGCTTGATCTGAAACATCTGTGCTACTAAATGATCCTGCTAAGATCCTCTGGTTTTGGAACAAGGAACTAAAAGGCAGCAGCAATTAAACCCTATTTACCAGGCCCCATATATAAGGATGCAAGATATACTTTTGTGATTTTTTTTTCCCCATTCCCCCATGAGAAAAAGGTGTGAGAACAGGTACCATCTTATTTCATGTTTGTAGAGGTACAAGTGGAATGGGAATTTAACCTTAAGATCAGTGTAACTTTATATGGTAAAATATATCCCTCCCCCTTCAATCAAGTAAGGACAATTTGGGCCCATTCTGCTGATGTTTTTTAGGAAAAAGAACTGAAGTTTGATGATTCCTAGCACTAGCTCAGACTTCCCACATCTTTTAAAAAAAACCTTAACTTTCCACTAAGCTTCTGTCTGTAAAGCAGAAAGAGCAATATCCACCTTTCTAAAGCTTTGTGAAGATGACAGGCAATATCCTTTAAAGCCTATTTTACTTCTTTTAAAAAAATGTGATTTTAACATTGAAACTTTTTATGAGGGAAAGTAAAACATAACAGATCATACTCGGAATTCAGGTATGAAACCATTCAAACTTTATAGTTTGAAAGTTAACCTAACAGTAAACATGGATCATAATCTCAGCAGGATTTTTTTTCCATTAAATTGAAAAATGTAAAAAATTGCTACCAATATTACAAAGGTAACTAACATTACTGGAGAAGTTTTCAACTTTGTATTTTTACCAACTTCTTAAGTTTTCCGCCCACTCTTGACCTTCCTGTCTTCTGTAAGGAAGTAACAGAACCAACTCTTCTCTACTGAAATGTTACAGAGATTATGGTCAAAGACTTTTTTGTTGTTGCTGTTTTGTTTTAAACTTACTTCTTTTAATTCCTACACTCTTTAACAAAACAAGTCAGCTGCCCAGTAGAGCTAAAAAAAGGGGATTGCTCAAACGTAGGTACCTTAATTTTCTATTTGGAAATGATGAAATAACAGAGCATTATCAGAACCACAGGTAAAAATCAGCAGTTACACTATCCTAAAGTACCAGCTTCTGTAGCCTCTAGTATTTGACATGTCACAGGTCCCTTAAACCCTCTCAGCAGTCATTTTGTTTAAACTATTTAAGGAATATTAAGCCATGTTACCCGGTTTTGCCTATATTGTCTATAATTCTTCAATCTATTACCAAGTTTCTTGCTGTCTATGTAAAGGTCTCATTTATAAAACCTGAAGAAGTTACTATTGATAACTAATCTAATCAAAGAACGTTATAAAGAGCCTTTAGATATTGGCCATTAATAGCAGGTTGACACTGACCACATAGTATTTGGATCAAATGGCATTTTTACTTTCAGTTGTCAAAGTGGAATCGTTTCAGATGAAAAGGAAGCTAAAAAGGCAAATGATATCCCAGCCATAAGGCAATTAAAAAAAAAAAAAAAAAGACCAATGCAGNCATCTAATAAAAAAAAAAAAGGCCAATGCAGTAACTTTTTTTGTACTTTAAAGGTTTTTAAAAGACATTAAAATAAACACTAGCACTGGATTACCCAAATCAAACACAAAAGCAGCAAGACCATGAAGACACATTAAGACAGTTTAAATACATCCACATACAGAATATTTTACTTCTTTACACTACTGTGCAAGAAGAATAAAAATAAATCCTGAAGCATTAAATTTTAGTGACATGAACACTTTTTAGAATTGCTACAATTAGCCTCAGCAGCTTCATTCACGCAAACGTAAACTTCACATTTTATTTACAAATAATATTTTAAAAACCCCACATTCTATTGGTGTATATTTCTCACTGCCATTTTAAAGACATAAATAAAAGAATCAGATGAAAAAGCTATTTTACAACAATGGGGACATTTGTATTAGATTCACTTAAACTTCTTATTCAAGTATGTTTGATACAAACAGTACAAATACAGTACCTAGCATCAAAGCTGACAGCCACGGATAACAGTGGTTTAATAATGTCTGGGACATTAATCATAAACAGCAGGTCAAAGCGAGATACTACAGTATTAATATTTTCAACTTCATATTTTGCATCTTTATAACCTGTGCTATATGATGTAGTAACAATTGTACACTTTCAGACATCTAATTTTCTGCAAAAGGCTCAGACATCACACTGGAATTCCCTCAAGTTGTCCGAGTTGAATATTGCTGATCTCCAGTCAAGACCAGGTCAATCTTTGAAAGGGAGATGTTGAGATTAAGGAACATACTCGGAAAGAAATAGTGGCTGCCTGATACTTGGTATTCATCTCAGTGAATACCAGAATTCAAACAAATGCTTCAGCATAATGAGGAGGTATAACAGTGCCTGTGTGTGCCATCATTCATATAAGAGACAATTTCAGGATCTTAATTATATAAGTCACTAAACCAAAAAAACCCCTAAAAACAAATAATGGAATTGCAAGCCATGCATTCAATAGAGTATTAACCCTTTCCAGATTCTTTCTCTCACAATTTTAGCCACGCACATGGAATTAAACACCAGCTGCCTCACACTGCTTCTGCTAGCATCAGCTGGAGAGGCATTTCCTGTGATTAAGCCCAATACTGCTCTGGTGTGATGCCAAACATGTGGCTTGGCCAATAACATTTTCATTTTAGATGTGCTTTGAGATCATTACTAAGGATAGCTGTCTTTTCTTAAAAAAAAAAAAAAATTTAAGCAACCCTTTTTTCAGAATAACTCATCTTTCTTTTCCTAGAACAGAAGACATAGTTCAATTGTTAGACTGCGAAATGTCTGCATTTTTACATCACCTTAACTTTTTCATTCCTTGCAGTGAGACAAACTGCATCCCAACCAACAGAGACTTAAAGACTTGCCTTACATGTAGAGATGTACTATAAGCGAATCTCCAACTTCAGCATACATAACATGTATGTTCATTTAATCACTGGGCATGAGCCACAAATACAAGATGGGGGGTGTTTGGTTTTGTTTTAGCTTAATAGGGGGCTCTCTGTGTCTCTCTCTCTCATATTGTGCCATCAACAGAGGTTGAAAACAAACCCAGGGGGTTCATCATATTCCATTCCAGAAAAGTTTGTCATGAAAGAAAAAGCAGGACTTGTATGGAAGGTAAATAATGATGTTCATGTCCAAAGAAAGTACAGGGAGGATGAAAAACGATAGATAAGTGAGAGAAAGAAAAAAACATTTCAGTAAATGACAGCTAAGTAACACATGTTGCATCTCACCGAGGATGGATGAGATGTGGGATGCACTTCAGCAAAAATAACTGCTGTAATAATACATACATAATACATAATTGCATAACTGCTGTGATAAGACCATGCTAGAGCACCTGTTCAGATGGTAGTAAGAAAGCCTCCATTACGCATTCCTGTAGTGAACAGCAAGCACACAGAAGGATAAAGCCTCCAACGCTAACTACTGGCCACAGAGATGGCTTTGCTAGGTTCTTTGCAACTCAGCTTCAGGAGGTAAAAGAATTGTTTATAACAGTTGCTAAAGATTCACAATGAAATTTTTATGGTGGTGTGGTTTAATCTGGCAGGAGCTAAACACCACAAAGCCGTTCGCTCATTCCCCTTCCCCAGTGGGATGGG
>VZTL01063215.1:0-20709 GCA_013400535.1 Scopus umbretta
CACTCCTGTCCAACTTGGTGTCAAAGGTTTTGCTGAAGTCCAGGTAGACAAAATCCACAGCCTTTTCCTCACCCACTAAGCAGGTCACCTTGTCACAGAAAGAGATCAGGTTAGTCAAGCAGGACCTGCCTTTCATAAACCCATGCAGACTGGGCCTGATCACCTGGTTGTCCTGTACGTGCCACCTGATGACACTCAGGATGATCTGCTCCATGAGATGAAGCATGATTCAGCCTGCAAATCTGGTCATGGTCAGGTTTTTTTAGAAAGTTACCAGGCTAAAATCACTATGACATCTCTTTAGACTTTTAATATTGTATACAGAGAAAAAACATTAAGGGTTTCTGAATTTAGGGCAGGGTAGAAGTTTAAAAGTGTCACTGGCAAATATCCTCTAGCAAATACTTAATATTTCATTTTTTTGTTTGTTTCATCTCAACAGGGAATAAGACTTCATTCCTCAAACATATGTTATATCATTGATAATTACTAGGTTAGGCAAGCTGAGCTTGCCTGAGTTTCTTTTTTTATTCAAGCCACATCATGGTTTTCTGACTGGTTTAGATTTTTTTCTGTTTTACTCAGAATTTTTTCTGACAGCCTTTGAAAGCCTGCTTTAAGGACCATTTTTCTTAAATTGTATTCTCTACTTTATCGAGTCAAGTAAGAGAGAGATCATGGGTGAGGGTAAAAAACACAATGCTTTTCAATAGCTTGCTGTAGTTCTTGTAGCCAACTATTTCCACAATTAGAGCACTTTTGTGACTAGATCACTTAGTCCTGAGACCTACAAAAATAACATGAATGGCACAGGTTGGAAAGTTACGCATCCAGAACTCAGCTGATGTCTGTCTGATAGTCACTCGACTACAAAACTTTAATTCTGCTCCCTTTTGTTTCCATGCTGTATGCTATAGGAGGCAGTTAAAGACAGAATAAGAATAGATATAATCAAAATAACAATAATAGAAGTAATCAAAAGAATGTCAGTTTGTGCAAACAGTCTTAGGTTAGGCTTCACTTTGAAGAAAAATTTGCAGAAACTTTTCAGAATTTAGACAAATGAAGGACAAAATTCTACTTTCTGATGTAATAGCAGAGTTTTCCAGGTTGAGACGTGCACATCAGTGATGATACACAAATTTCTCCAAAGTCATATGCAAACAAAATCAATTAGAAATCTGGCATGCTGCCTACACAGGAGGTGCTTCTTTGAGAAAGCAAAAATAATGAAAGAAACCTAAGACTACAGTGCTTTAAGGACAGCCAAGTGCATCATCATTTAAACTCATAACAACTCATGAAAATAGAAGTCCATTCTCATGAATGTCAGTTGTTGATTCAAGGCAATGTTTACCAGAACACACGACAAAAAGATTGATGTACTTGTGGATGGCCTTCAGGCCACAATTCAACTTCAGTACTACAAACTTTTTTTCGAGCGGAAGCATGACCCACTTCTAACAATGTGTTTTTTTCACCTTGTGGCGGGTCACAGGTACAACCTGATGTTGCGCTGTTGGAAGCAAGAACCTGATAAAAGACCAACATTTGCTGAGATCAGCAAGGAACTAGAGAAAATGATGGTGAAGAGTAGGGTAAGTGTGACAAAGCATGAGTGTTTTAAAGTTTTTGTGATCATCTGAGTTTTAATACAGAGAAACAATGATTTTTTTTTTTTTTTAAAAAAAAAAAAGAAGAGTCATTTACTTTTCAGCAAATTTTGAAGCATTTAAATATCTAGTTTCTTCCAAATGCATCCAACTTTTGAAAGCAGTACTACTTCATGGCTTTGGTGACTTCAATCCTAAATGCAGATGAGTTACCCTTAATCTGCCTATCTCCTTAAATAATAATAAAAAAAAAAATATTGTGAAAAGTTATTTCTAAACTGCACTCCTAAATAAATAACCCTAGGAAGCCTAGAACTAGAAGAATGCAGTATTTCCTTGAATCTGATCTAGTTAAATGATGATAGCAACAGAGGTACGAAAGCTGTTTGCTTTCACTGTTCTGAGTTACTTTAAAAATATTATAATCATGTCTAGACTTCCCTTGAATGAATGGATGCTGAGGTCTAAAAATAAGTCCAAGTTGCATATATTTATAAAATGTATACATGCCTATTTGCACATAAACACATATTAAAGAAAAAAAAATCTACTATGGGAAGGGGGCAGTTACAAATGAAAACCAGAGGAAATACAGCGACCATTATCAGATTTGAGAATGGCATGGTATTTACATTGGGTGCAAAAAGGACTAAAAACCAAAAGGTAACAATTTTGTTCAGAATGTGAATGTAAAGATAAAGTCTAAACTAAAAATGTCAAAGTGAAAGTTCTAGGCTGTACATTAAATCACTCTAACTTGTCAGCCACTAACTTAGAGCTGCTGAGAATCAGTGCGCAAACAGTCTGCGTGTCCACTGGCAGACCTGTAACACAGACGCTGGCGAGTTTTCTGAAATTTTCATCATAATTAAAACCAAAGCCAATCCAAAATAGAGCTTGACAAATTGGTCTTTTTCCTTCTTGCCTTTCTGAATTAAAAATTTTGAAGATTTTTCAATTTATAAAATTGGGTAACTTTACCTTTTTAAAGTTTAATTTCAGTAAATTTCCAAAGGAAAAGACATTTTGAAAGGAAAAAAATATATTTTAGATTAGTTGAAAATGTTTCACATTTGTTTTTTGCATCAAAGCAATTCAGCAACATAGATGAAAACCTATGAATTCTTATGGTTGACCTAAATATTTAGTTTTAGAACAACTGCAGCAAAAGGGTTTTTTGGCAGTGTTTACACAGCTAATTTTATACATGATTACATAATAGCTTTTATAAAACGATGAGACCGGAGTACCTTCTCCTCAAAGCCCATATTTCTCTCTCTCTCTCTCTCTCTCTCTATATATATATATATTTCAGGCACGCATATACATCAGGCATAACAAAAACTGAATGTCAGACAAATCAGTTAGCCCAGCCCTTTGCCTTCTTGGCTATTTTACTGATGTGCAGAATTAGGTAAGGGAAGTATTAATATGGCTTTAGCATGTCTAGTGTTCTGGCAAATCAGATACTTCCAAAAATGCTATGGCTGTAGAAAGGGTGAGCCTACTCAGGGGCTAGAGGTACTGTCAAAAGACCAATGCAGAGAGTCTGTAGTTACTTGTTTTAAAGAAACCAGATGCACATTTATCCTTTATACGCAACCAGCAACGCTGCCACATACGTTAACCCAGCTTTTTCTCTGTTTACTTCGTAGGACTACTTAGACCTTGCGGCTTCCACACCTTCCGATTCCTTGCTTTATGATGATGGGCTCTCAGAAGAGGAGACACCACTCGTGGACTGTAATAATGCTCCCCTCCCTCGAACCCTCCCTTCCACATGGATTGAAAACAAACTCTATGGTAGAATTTCACATGCATTTACTAGATTCTAGCAACACAAAAAAAATGATTTTTCTTCTGCACTGTTCTCAGACTCTGTAACCCCATTACAGTGTTTCTTGTCTGAATGAAGCCAATCAAAATTTGCTTGGACGCTTCTTTTGGGTTTGTTTTTTTGTTTGTTTTTTCTTTTGGTAAATGTCAAAGTTTGCATCAGGATCATCCTTTAGTCATTTTGCAGCTGTGTTTAAAAAAAAAAAACAACAAAACATTTTTAAAAGGATGTGAAAATAAGTAAAATGACTAGGTATCATACAGTAAAAGAAAAAAGATCAGGGAAGTATTCTCAGGGGAAATATAAAATGTTAATGAGTATCTAATTCAACTATCTTGTTGGGGGGGCTAGGAACATTTAAAGTATGTTAGATTCTGCACCTCTAATTTAAGCAATAGATTTTTTTTTTTAAATACTGTTTTTTGCCGTAGTTCAATGATAGGACCCATCTGCAACATTTTTCGTTTATCAAGATGGATTTCTAAATTTCAGCTGCTGTTAATGCATTCTGGATCCATAAGCTGAAATGTCTGTTTAATGTATCATAGAATGAAACCAGAGTATTATATATACAGAAGGTAGAAATACTGTATATAAATATTATATACAGATTAAATCAACATGTGAAGTCCTTTGAAAATTGAATTAACAATGGGCATTTTGAAAATACTCAGCTGTTTTCACGTCCTTTGATTTACTATGAAAATGTCAGTATTAAACCTTGATTGAATGATGTAGCAAGTGTTTTTAAAAGGAACATATGCTTTCATATTGTGATGGTGAGATGGACAGTAAAAATGGTTCTTGCCAAAACTCCTACATTTTGTCTCCTGATTAAATATTCTACATGGTTTTAGATACTTACTAACATCACAGATTTTTTTTCATTCTTCAAGCAGTATGACTTTTGAAAAGTTGGCTCTTTTAGCTTAAAAGTTGCCATTAATACATGGCTTTGGGTCTATTTTTGATCTATACCCTAGCTATAATTTTCTTTAATAGGTTCCCCCAACTCACGTTGACTTTGGGGCACTTAGTGGCCAGATAGTTAAAAGAATGCTGTAACAGAAAAAGTTGCCACCGAGGTTGATGGCAGATGCCGAATGCTTAACAGGCAACAAAATCAGACTTCTGTTTTTGAAAGTCTTGACCCTGGTATGGTTCTCTGCTTGTGCAGCTGGATCAACATGGTGCTAAGCACTCTGCTTCCATTTTGGTCATCACATTTGGTCATCACAACTGAGATGCAATTACTGGACTCAATGCAAACAATTACATGCCTGAAATACACGTTTAAATGCTGAATCAAGATAAGAGTGCTCAGGACTTTGTTGGACTTTACGCAGTTGTGCTCCTGGGATTTCCTAAAATTAAGCAGGGGATCCCTGGTGAGGGTGTGGGAGTGTCCCCAAAAACCTCACTGAAGCCAAAGGAAAGGCACCCATTTAAGTAAATGGAAATACTCTCCGTCATTGGAATGGACTTTGGATCCTGTCCCAAATAGGTTTATTAATTCTTGGGAGCACTTCCTGTACAGCAAGAACTTCCTCTTGCAAAGCAATATATTGCCACATGATTGTTAAAAAATAAAATTATGGAAAGTTGGAGGCTCACCAGAAGAAAAATTATTAGCTTTTAATGATGCACATGTGCGTGCGTGCACATAATTTTTTATCAAGTAAAGCACTTTATTTTTTCAGGGTTTTTGCCTACATCCGAATTTGTGCTTCAGGGCTTTGGAAACATCATTTATATGAATTGATTTGGGACAAAATCCAGTGGACTGGCTTAAAATATTGAAGGGAGTTTTGCCAAGGGCCTTACTGTCTGCACATGAACTTATGGTTCTTCAGTGCAGAAAAAATTATCTGTTTTCATTTTTAGGCATGTCATACCCGAACTGGCCTGAGGAGAGCCCCGTTCCACTCACAAGATTCGATGGCACTAACTCTGTGTTTTCAAGATATGCAAATGATAGTGTATATGCTAACTGGATGGTTTCACACTCAGCGGCAAAATTTATGGACAAGTTTGATAGCTAAAATTTTCTTTGTGAAAGGTAATGGACTCCTGAGGGGAACAAAGATGCAAAGAATGGAAAGTCCATTGGCTCGTTCTTTGTATAATCAACAACAAACTTATAAATTGGCAGACCCTTTTATCGGTAGTTTCTAAAGTGTGTTATTCATGCTGAAGGCTATAATTGGTGATTTCCCCTTTCAGAAAACATATCAAGCTGGATAAGAGTTGTAGTTCCAGTACTTCTTTCTAGATTGCCACTTTGCATATGGTTCCATTTGGCAACTTCTTACTGCAAATGGCCCTGCACTTCGTTCTCGCCGTTTTTTAGACTAACCATCCTGTGTTACAGCTTTTTTGGATGGGAAAATGTACTTGAACTGCTACTTTTATAGTGGCTGTTAGCATGCAACCACTTGATCTAAGCAGGAAGCACAAATAATATATGGAAGGGAGAGGGGAAATATGCTCCCAAATTACTGAGCTTACTATCAAGTGTTGCGATGATGTTGACACTAACAAAGCCTGTATCTTGGTTTGGAAGCAAACATTAAGTAACTCAATAGAGGACTTGAGATTCAACATTTGAAGTCTTGTAAAATGTATTGTCTTGTTTTAATGAGAAAAGAGTTTGTTTTATTAGTCTTAACTTCTCTTACCTTTAGCACAATGGAGAAATTTGATACAAGATAAGCTGTATAGACTGATGGCAATCAAGAGTGTTCATCTGACACAATTTACTTTCCATCATCTACATCTTAGTAATGTTAAAACATACAATCTTGTACAATCCTAATTCCTCATACGAGTTCAAAATAGACTGTATGGGATTTTTAGATTGAATTCCAGTAAAGAGATTTTGTTTGCAGTCATATTCAGTGAGTTGGAGTCCTCCTCTCAGCTCCAAATTTGATACGCTGCTATGCACAGGACACTGCCATGACATAGTTCCAAATAAACCTATTACTTTGAAAGTCATGAATAAACAACACTTGCACAGCAAAATTCATCTGAAACTCTACTGTTAATGAAACTATACAAGGAAAATGTCATCAGAATTTGTTAAGGTGAAATATAAAAATGTGCTTACAACACTGACTTGATATTTGAAGAACTATCTGACTGTGGGTCATGTGTTCTATGTGGAAAAGTAAATGATCAGCACGACTTTTGTCTTTCTTTTGTAATCTAATACAGTTAAAGATAACTTTTTGTTTGCTACGAATGTTGGGACGTGACTCGTTGTTAGCATTGTGGCGGTTATTCTAAATAACCCAATTCTACCAAAGCTTGCTCCTGTCACTTACAATCCAATTTAGCTGTTTTCAGATGTTGTTTTGTGTATCAACTTTATGTTTCCATTAAAGTCTGTGATTTCAGAAACAAGAGAGTCAGACTGCCAAAACCCGAACACAGATTTTTATTCTACAAAAAGTGGGATATGGAGAGCTGTGTTGTAATTTAAACCTTCACTGTTGGATATCATACTTGATCCTCTCCTGGTTTCAGACAAGCAGGAAGCAGAGTGACCTTTTCTTTGTACAAACATTTGCTGTCTGGTGTAATGCTTATGTACAGGACACAGATATAGCTATGTATACAGAAGGGCTTCAGCTGTGATATAATGGTGAGCTTCACTGGCATGACACAACTGTCAGAATGCATACTTTTAAAATAAATGGCACTGAAAATTAAGCCCATTATATGGGCTTTTTTTCCTACTGAGAGGTCTATGAAAAAAGGAGACAAAAATGGCACCTGTGGTAACTTTTTGCTTTGTCCAGTCCTTTTCCTACATTTTATGTCTCTAAATGGGACTCCTTTATTTGCGATGAGCAATCAAGGCATCAAGATTTTTGGCTTTTTTTTTTTTTTTTTAAGTTTTCTTTAAATTAAGAATTTCTTTTTATCAGCTATCTTCAGCAACAGTATTCAACTGGGAGATGGGAAGCGCCCAGTTTCTAACATGAAAAGCCCTGTGACAACATTGCTGTACAGTAGGTGAGTGAGATAGTAAGTGATGCTGAAATAACCAGTGGATGCAGAAAATATGGTGTATTTTAGACTTCCAGTGTGAGTCAGTGTTGTTTCAACCATTAATTCCTGTGAAGAATTTCACTAATAGTTATTGTCATGTATGTTACTGGACATAGAGTCTGCACATAAAACACATACACAGTTTGTAATTATAGTCGCCATACACAATCACCTGCACTAAGTGCAGCTTAATGAATAATTGTTAACAAGTGTTTCATGATCCGGCTAATTTTGACTCCCTTCCTGCTCATGAATGTTGGTAAGAAATAGGTTATTACTTTCAAGTATTCATTCATAATATGAAAATTTCTTATACTTCTGTGTATGCTACTTTTTCTAAGTATTTCCCCTGAAGTGTTTCCTACTTGTTCTGTGTTGCCGTTAGTCAGAATGGTGACAATCTTGTTTCAGTTCCCCATTAGAGAGTAAATGTACTCCCCATGTGGGAAAAAAGTGATATTACAGATGATTATTTCCATCGGTGCCAGAAATACTCATGCCCTTGGCTGCCCAGAGGAAACTGAATTCGAAGGGAACAAATGACTCGCCTAAATGTACAGGTTGGAGGTGATAACTTTCTAAAAGTTTCTGCCAGCCTTTTCTAAATATCCACAGAGATGACATGGTTTACCTGGTCTGTGCTTTTGAGTTGTAACAGATGGGGGAGAGGGTGAATCTCGTGCCCCTCTTGTCACTACAGCAGCATAAGGAAGTTACTGTAGTATTTGTTTCTACAAACTCTTCTAGAGGTATAATACTCAAAAAATCTACTGTGACATTGCAGATTTTAATCTGCAGACATTAGCCTGCTTCATATAACAGAAACTTAAAAAGATCTTGCCCCATGAATATGAGGTACATAATATTTACATCATGTGGTTTTATCTACAATTTGTCATGCTAAATGTTCACGAATCTCTGTGGTACACTCAACTTGGACCTGTTTTAAGTAATTCTCAAAAAAGTACAGGAAAAGTAAGTTTCTAGTCCTTGATGTTTTATAATCAATCTTACATGAATAATACAAGCCTCAAAATATATCTAAAAAGGGTATTTCTACTGTAACTTTTTGGAAGTTCAAAAAAACCTATTTATAAGTTGGAAATGTTTTGTTTCAAAACCCAGCCCACCTAAAAGCCCTGTGTCTCTCGCTGCAGCTACAATGGTTAAATTTGTAACAGAATACTAGAGATGATGTTCAGCAGCACCAGCTCCTAGGTAGCACCAGGCAACAGTCCCCATAAACGAGGTGCAGATTGTCCACAGGGAGATGAATGGTTCGACTTTTTCAGCCCAAGCTATCTTTCTGAAAAAGGAACCCTATGATTCCCTAAAAATGTAAAGTCTTAATAGGAAAACCTAAGCTGTTCAGGTCCACTGCATCTAACTTTATATAATTTAAGTAGCCCCTCTGAAGTTAGTGGGATCATTCATGAATAAATTATTCATAAACATTTGCTGGTCTAAAATCAAATATCCCAATAGTCTGCTAGCAAAAGTATAAAAGATATTATCAAAATATGGACAAAGTAGCAATAGCCTGGGGTCTACCCATCCCTAGCACAAAATGGTAACTTGTCTATCTAGAAGCAGTATTTAGAAGCAAGTGCTAGACATTAGAAGACAGGTAAACACCAATATATCGCTAAAGTTTATCTACCTGGGTTTATACAGGGTTGCACATTATCTCAACACAACAACATTTCTTGCTAAAAACCTATTTCTTTGAGCTGTTTTGAAAGTTCATTTTGCTGATAACGTTCTGAAATTAAATAAAAAGGTTTTGCCTACCTGAGTACAGACAAGTATATCTCCTCTTAAGCTCATCTGTAATAATTAGCTCTTTACTTTGGGCTAATAAGGTACATTTCAAAATAATCCACCTTCCTCTCATCTGGAAGCTGTTTCATATGTATTACAGGCCAATCCGAAATGGTATGAACAATTTAAGAGCACTGCAGTTGTACTTCACATGTCAAGAAATAACTTTCCAAGTTTCTCTATTAGACAAGAGAATGAAAAAAAAGTTTCATCTCTAAGGCAGTTAATAAAGTAGTAAGTTTTGCAATCAATGACAATGTAATGATTGTTGTCATTAGGTATCAGACCCAGAGTTTGATTCTATCTTTGCTGATATAAGCAAATGTGTATTAACATATAAGATAACTGGTTTCAGTGCATTTTTACCTTGCCACAAGAAAAAGCTTTCCATTTAATCAGCTAAGGACAGAAGTTTGTAGAGGTTCAAACTTTTACACTGATAGCAAGTAATGTGCATATTTTGAATAAATAGTGATGTTTACAGTAGGTGTTTCTCTTTGGGTTTTTGCTGTTGTTGATTTTTGGTTTTGTTTTGTTTGTTTTTGTTTTTTTTTTTTAAATTGGCTCCTAAAGATAAAAATGGATTTGGTTTTCACAAAGCACTCGGCTTTGACCTAGGTCACCTCCCTGATTAACCTCTGCTGATTTTAATGGAGAGAAAGTATAGCCAATGGGCAAATCTTGTCCCAAAATATCAATATAAAAAGATGTTTATTTTATCACAGTATTGATGTAGTGGAAAGAACCACTAGTTGCATCACCAGAATTACTGAATATGTCTGTGAGTAAGGTATGAAGGTAAAAGCAGTCACTGTTCCCACCTAGTCTGTAGTTAACTGGCAGGTCCAATCAGCCTGGTACCTGCAGAAGTCCCCATGCAAAGGTAGGTTAGCCCAGCATTTTGTGTAAATTTCCTCCTGTATTTACAGGATGACATACAAATAAAGCATAAAGTTAGAGACTTGGGAAAAAAAAAAAGCTGATATATCAACTTCATATTCTCACCCCCTCTACAAGAGACTGTTATTAACATAACCAGATATTATGATTATTTCTTAACTTCAGAAATGTGTTGGCACGTCCCAAAAGAGAAATAGAGGTCTCCCGGTGGAAAGCATGTCCGTTGTAGTGGGACTAGGTTTTTATATATTTAATAATCTCCTCTAAGTGGAGGACAGAAGAGAATGTAAGCCAACACATCTAGGGCCTTAGTTTTAGAATTATGTTTGCAAAATAATTTATTATTGAATACTGCAGGGACATATGATTTTAATCTTTCACAGCACTGGTTCCAAAAGTAGTTGTGGAGTTATTACATACCACACTAGCCCTACATCTGTTGGACAAGGAGTCAACAGATGACTGCAAAGAGCAGATATGTGTGATCTCTTCTCTGCTATCACCCCACTATTCCCTTCCTCCCAATTTGATCTGATCTGGGTAGGAACACAGATTTGCCCACAGGAGACTTTTCCATATGCTGAAGTCTGCAAGGACAGAAGGATTTGAGATGGTGAGGAGATGGGCACCCCTTCTTCTGTGCATATTCTGCAGGATGGGGTTCCCTACCTTCTCACTCCTGAAGCTTGTGAACGGACAAACTACCGACCGGACAGAATTGGCAGATGACAAATGTCCTGTCTCCCAGGCACAGGCCACGCAGGAGGTATCGCGTGTGGGCTCGCAGGGAGGCTTGCCAGGAAGCGCGGGTGTAGTCTCACACTCACGTTCATAAAACCTGCAATGTAACAAAAGCAATCTGAAGTTAAAGAATGGATGTTCACTTTAAAAGTATAGTCCTGATCTGATCTGAGAAGTTAATGTACATGTACCCCCTGACATTAAGAGAGGGTTGGCACTTAATAAACATAGCGTGGTTTGTAATTGCATATGCCCAGAGCTGCGAGTTTGTTATGAAAAGGGAAAGTTATCCTTACCTCCGCGGGGTTGTAGCTAACACGTCTCCTCCCACAGAAAGCTGTAGCTGTTAAAAGCCCTTGGCATTCTGGGGTTCTCACTGGTTCTCACTGTTAACCAATCTGTTCATACGATTCTCTCTAAATGTACAATTATCATGCCAAAAAAATTTAGATTTTTAATTTCAACAAATTCCCAGCAACAAAAGGAAGGTTTAGAAATGCCAAAATAAACCTTCTGCATCTTTAGGGGCTTCAGAGATGTGAACCAGATCCAGCTGGTGTTCAGACACAAATGAAGCGAGTTTGGAGCATACACGCATTTCCCAAAGTTTTTGACTTATACTGGTAGATATTTAGAACAAGTCAAGAAACTTTGGACTGACAAACTTGAACTTTTTAGCCCATGATATAGCCACAGATTTGAATTCCTGTAGAAACTCAGCCTAGATCTGGATATCAACCACACGTTGCAGTTTCCAGTCCGATTTTTCTGCATTCCACAGATCACGTAAGTACTTGTTAAAGCCCTTATATAATTTTTCAGCTGCTCAGGGCTTTCCCTCCTGACATGATCGTAGTTGAAAGAGTTTGATGTGAGCACTGCTTTTTCATTTGCAACATGTGCCATTTTCATAGCTAGGCTGCCAATGCAATTTCCCGTCTGAATTTACTATGCTCAAGGATGGAAGTATTTTAAATTTTTTAATAAACCTAAATCAAATGAACATCTATCATAAGTATTTGGTTTGCTAAGAATTTTGCTTGCCTATATTTAGATAAATTTTAAGGTTATTTTGGGGAAAAAAATAACAATTCCGCTTCCTCTTTCAGATTTTGTGAAGAAGTAAGCTATAGCCCAATGCAAATTGATAAAACAGTAGGATACACTGATCCTACTTGTTTACCAAATTGCTACCGATAACAAGAATAGCATCCGTCTATTCAAGAGTATTTCACAAAAAAAGGAAGAGATATGGAGTAACTTCATTACAACCTTACATCTGTTGGGAAGGAAAATGTCAAAAGGGTGGAATCCCAAGTAAGTGGTGGCTGATAGGACAAGGAAGCTGCTCGAGGGCTGCTCTTGTTCCTTGAGAAAGCTTGTAATGGGTTCATCTTCTTAAGATGATGTAAAAAGCTTGGAAGAGCATTGTAAAGACTGTGATGTGGGAAAAGCCTATGGAAATATCCAGGAGATAAATACCAGATTTATAGTATATCTTTCTAAATATGTATGCAGCTTCAAGAATCAACCAGCAAGAAGCAAGCCAAGTTCACTGCCCTCCAAGATAGTTTTTGTCTGGTCAGGGCTGTCAGTGATTGATTTGACAGCAGAAGACAAGAATGATTCTTTCTGCTACAGGGTATAAATAATTGAGAAAGATTTTAGCTTTGAGTCAGGAAATCACTCAGTTACTTAACTGGTTTTCCTGTGCAAAGAGGCTTTCTAAACAGTGGCCTGGTCTAGACACAGCACATAGAAAGGCATTAAGCTTATGCTGATTATAAGGGTTTTTATTTTAAAACATGAGCGTTGGAAGTCTCACCCAGTGTTGCTGGGTTCCAGGATCATTTGTTAAAATGAACTGTGACAATTTGTTACATACTGAGCAGAAACAGATGAGGTGGGTTTTTTAAAAAACACTACTGCAAATATTTTAATTTATACTGAAAGATATTTATCACCATTTTCACATGCACAAAGATAAAGTAAGCAATCAAATTTGATTGCAACAAGTTGTCAACGGAGACAACTTTTGAACCAAAGAGAAATAATGTCTACTGAATCACTGTGAGTTGCTTAACTGAGTCTCTGTTACGGTTTAGTAATGTTATGAAATGTGACATGAATGTTTTGAAATGCTAGACCTTAAACTAGAGATTACTTATAATAGTTACCATTTCAGATGATAATCATATATTGCCCAAGGAGGTGGTGGAGTCGCCATCCCTGGAGGTGTTCAAAAAAACGTGTGAATGTGACACTCCAGGACACGGTTTAGTAGACATGGTGTTGTTGGGTGGATGGTTGGACTAGATGATCTCAGAGGTCTTTTCCAACCTTAACAATTCTATGATTCTATATTTATTAGGCAACATATACCAGAACACTACTCATGGTATTAGACCTTGAAATGCAGTTAATATGAATAGCACATATTATCTTTATTGCTATAAAAGGCATCAAACATACGGTACGGACCTTGTCATACAAGAGTTGAACACAGCTCAGGGGAGCAGAGGGAGAAGGTACAGTACGGTACCTTGCATGTTGACCCTATAATCCACCTTACAACAGAAAGCGCACAGACATATCTCGGCAATTAAGCAGCACCTCCTTATGTGTCACAGGTAAACAAGAGTCCCTCGTTAATCTGGATACTGGAGTTAAGTTAAAAGCTGAGATTAGAGCTTTTAGCCTACTTGCTTATTCCACCCTCGGTGGCTCCCCATCCCCAGCGCTACGTTCGCTGTGCCCCGACCTCCCTCTGCTGCAGGGAGCTTGCTGCTGCCCTGGGAAGCCGGGGCAGAAAGTTGCGCCAGCTCGGGCCGGGCTGCTGCTGGCCGTTACCCATCTCAGGCAAGGGATGGCCATTCCTTTTGGCACCACCTTCACCTTTCCAGAACCCCAGCTGCGCTGGGTTTTCCCCACGTAGATAGCCTGTGTGCAGAAGCACAAGCGAGCACCATCCTAATCGCCAGTTCTGCCTCATGTCTTGGTTTTAGCTGGAGAATTCAGGACTGCTGAAACTGTGCTTAGCCAGGGTCATCAAACCTTACAGCCAGTCTGTACCAGCTGCAGCTATCAAGCAGCAGGCTTGTGACCAAGAGGTCAAAACTGTAGACATTTGCCCCAACAAACATACACTAAATAATCGGCAGCCTGTTCGAGTTCACAGGTTAAGGTTTTTTTTTTCACCTGCTCTACACGGCCAAATTTTATAAACCAGTCCGCATTTGCAATCAAGATCCTGATATTCTAAGTACACTTCAGTAACTTGAACGCAGCCCGCGCACAGTTCCCAAGATGCTTGTGCTGCAGAAACAGTTCATTTCAAAAACTTTTTATCTCTGTCCTTACGCTGTCATAGATACAATTTGTTTTTTAAAACAGTACAAATTGTTGCTTGTCTAGCGCAGTCAAAGAACTGGTAACTGACATTCTTGCAATTTAAAGAGAAAAAAATTGGAAAAAAAACCCCCCAACAAAAAACCCTATTCAATTCTTTCTAGTAAAAACTTCTGAATCTGATATTCCTTAATTTAAACAGGGCGCAGGCTGCCAGATCAGGTCTTTGTGATTTTGGTTCTAAAAATAAGAGCAGGAAAGGAGAAGCAGGAACAAATTTTCCTTGCTCTTGAAGAGAAGTGGGAACAAATTCAAGTGAATTTCAAAGCGCCTTGCTAGTCAGCTGTCCTATGATTGCATTTCTAATGTAAAATCTTGCTTTGAATTAATTTGATTTGGAGCTCCATTTTACCGACAGATGTGAGCCATTGCAAGATTCTTATTAGCAAAGCTTTTTCTTAACAAAGATAAAGATAAAACAATTCTTACAAGTCAAAAATTAAAGAGGAGCTTGTGAGACCGTGACGTTTGGTCCTGACTTTGCAAGTCAGTTTATCTTTACCAATTGGTTTTATAATGGTAATAGTGAAGTCTCAACAGCATGCTTCAACACGTTTCTCAAAACCAGCCGCTGATTTTATGTGCCACAGGAACAGATGCCGATTTCCATGAAAATCTAAACACGGTGTTTTCAACTGCTCAATTGTGGTATGGTATTTTTTTCTGGTTGTCTGTTGATATTCTATGGTACCCAGGAGGGTTCTCTCTTGGGAAGGGAAAAGTGTACATCCTACTTTCCTTTAGCTCCGTCTTAACGCTGTTTCAACACTCTAAGGATTTTTCAGTTCTTGGTAGTAAAGTACTACTAATATAAAGTCGTAATGTGAGTTTATTATTTCCATGCCATTTTATGAGAGGAATAGATTACAAATATGGAAAATGTTGTACTTAAAAACGTTTTAATGATGTATATGCAACAACGAGTGGTACCAGAAACAAGAGAAACAAACAGAACTTATGTTACGAACTAACTGCCTGGAGTTTGGACTCGGAGGGAGACTTTTTGGGGCAGTGACAGACAAGCCTGTAGCTAACACTGGCCAAAAAAAACCCCAAACCTGGAGTGGAGTAGCTAGATATTGCCAAAAATGGGCCAGCACAGTACAGACAATGAACACATGTGAAGTTTCTTCGCCTCCGGTCCCGTTATTGTACAAAGAAATGAACACCGGTTTTGTACTAACTGTTTGCTAATCTGTCAGCATGGATGATCATCTCTGTACTGCACCTTCCTACAGCTTTGTCTTCATTTTGTGTAGAAGGTGGTGGTGGTTTTTTTGACTGCTGGGCAGGCCCAGTGGGTACAACAGGTTATGCAGTAAGGCATATTAAATACTGACATAGTGAATATTTTGTATAAAACATGAAGCATCTCAGATTACGGAAGCCCAAATACTTCCCTCTATAAAGATACTATATTTAATGTAGATATTTATCTGAATAACTTGAGCTTTGGTGTGTAGGGTTTTCAAGTACAAAAAAGAACCCAAGCAGATAGCCAACCAAAAGACCTTGATAATTTCTACTGTTATCTTCTCAGACAAGGAGTGCTCATGAAAGATTGTCTGGCTTATATCTCATATACAGAATGATCTAACTTATTTCTCTTTCTGCATCCTAGACAGTGGAATCTGCAGTTTGAAAAGTAATTTAATAGGATTGATTTTAAATATATTACTTTACAGTTTTAACAGATTACTGTACTGCAAGACTGGAGAAGGGGGGAAAAAAAAAAAAGGAATGTGTCATTTTTGGTATGTTTTGCATCATATTGAGTCCTCTAGTCAAAGTCCTCCTAATTTGTTTTCCATTCTAGGTACAGAATTACAGCTGCTTGGACTTTGTTTCAGAGGTGCTTTATAGCCAATGTATTTGTGACAAAATTGTCTTCCCTTTTTAGGAAAATGCCTAAAGCACTTCTCGGTGTCATTAGACAGAAGCTATATAGCAAAGGTGTCTTGGAATAGTCAGAAATAAACCAATATAGAATTCCAGCACTATGTACATGGATTACTTTCCATACGTGCTGTTACTGGTTAGTCTGGTGTGACACCCCAGTGCAGTTGCAAGTGAGTGGTGGAGCCCTGGGCATACGACCCATCGTGCCTGCCAGAAAAAATAAGGCCATGTGGCCAGGAAAAATGATCAACTACTGTTGCAGCATATTGCCTGCTGCTCCCAGCTGGATCAAGCAGCAGAGCCTGGGCACTTAACGCTGCTCCCTGCAATTCCCCTTCCGTGTTCCCATTCCTCTGTGGCACAAACCAAAGTGACGCCCGTACTTCCTGTACAGTCATGTTTCTGGGATCCACCTGCTACCATCGAAGCAAACACTTCTAGTTAACATCGACTATATATTGATTTCAAAAAGAAAAAGTTCTTTTAAGCAATTGTATCCGAACAATTCCAATATATCTTTCCATACAATTTTCCAGATGCTAATACTATTGATAAAGTTAAACCAAATTATCACTATTCAAAGAAGAAACAAGTGGACTATAATAAGCATTTTTGTTACCAGAAGAAAGCTTTTTCAGATAGTAAAGTAAATCTTATTTACATTCACTTACAGCTGTGATTGCATTGATTAGCTTTTCTGACAAGGAATGTCTTCTATTTTCATGAATGAGTGTAAAAATTAGTGCATCTGCTTTAATGTATGAAAGGACTCTACATAAATTTAAAGTCGGTTGATACAGTCTATACAGACGGTTTTCTAACGGGAATTTCTGAAAGGAAGTAATTTAGCAACTGTGATCCCCAAACAGCAGGAAAAAGCAATCTATAGCAGCTCATTTCCCAAACATTATATAAATTATATGCTTCTGGGTCCAAAGAATTAGTATTTATTTGATACCAAACCACTACATAAATAAATGCAGCCCTTCAACATTCAAAAATGTAGAGGGCAAAAATCAGAACATCACTACAATGCAAAATAAAGGGAACAGTACCAAGAAATATAGGAAGATTACGGCATGGTAGAGTTGCTCTGGTGGGCTGGAACAAAGTAAGTTTACATATGCATCCTAAATCATCTATCATAAAACAACAGATTATTTCAGCCTCTAGAGCAGTGAAGTAAAATATCCAGACTTTCCAAGCACCTTTAATTCTCATTGCCCCACTATAATGACAAGACAGTAATGGTGTCCTTTCTACTTTGGGAGGTACACACAAAGGGAGCCCTAGGTCAGCCTTCCGGTGACCTGGTTGATGCTCACACTACAGCACTGTCAGCAGAGCCTGAGGTCGAGGTTAGTATTCCCCAAGCCAGGCATACGTTAGTTCTACTGTAGTGCACCACCTCTCCTATGACCCCGGATTTCACAGCCCACAGCAACACTGGACCAGCTCAGTGACAAAGGGTTCTGGCATATAATTTAGAATAAAATCTCAAAATGAGGATTTGAAGGGAAGAAAATATAGCCCAAGATGATAAAAATACTGTAGGATGGTTTATTTCAGGCTATTAAAAGTTCTTTATACTTTTGGTTGCATTGTTCAATATCTGTTATAAATAACTTGCAACAATTAAAACAAGGATAAAGCAAGCAGCTTCACATGGGATCATGTTGGAATTGTGCCACCAGTAAAGTTGAGCTGTGGTATTTGACAAAAAGCCCTGTGTCAAGGCAAACCAATGACTATTGTTTGGCAATTAAAGCTCTGGATTTTCAGGGAAAATAACAGACCATTTTTCTTATTCTGCATACACATTTCATTTTGGCTCCAGAGGATAAGAGAATAAAAATATCCACTGTTGAAGGATTGCTTTTTTTTTTTTTTCTTTTCTCCTTTGGTCTCATTTGCATTACTACTCTTCAGCATCATGTTCTTAGATCAGCTCCTCTCTCTTTTTTTCCTGTTGTTTCTTCCCCTCCAGCCCACACGTAAGCTTAAAAAAAAAAAAAAAAAAAAAAAAGGCAAGGAAAAAAGAAAAGAAAAAAACCAAAAACCACTAGATGCTGGAACTAATGCTGTTCTGGAAAACTCTTGGGTTTCGAATCAGCTATTGCCAGATACTGCCTTTCCCCTAACTGTACCAATTTAAGAACAGCATTTACCAAAGTTTAGCAAAAAGTTTTTACAGTCTGTCTCTATGTCTCTAAAATAATAATCCTATCATAAGATTTTAATAAAATTCAAAGCTGTGCCACCTATATATATATATACACACATTTATTGCCTTCAGATGCTAGGAGGTCTGCAAATATGAATTGCGTCTTAAGAACACAGACATTTGCTGTTTTATTGCCTGCTTTATTCACAAACAAACCGGGAATTCCTCTCTAGGCCTGTAAGACTAACACCAAATAGGAACTACAACATCTGTCAGCATAAATATAGGTCTGAGTTATGAAGGAATGTCTAGTCTTGGAATAGCTCATCCTGATAGTAGAGTTAGGAAATTATGCACAACATCATTGGAAAAACATCGTTTTTTTCCTGTCGTGGTAGACCTCTTATACAGAGATGACTATGAATACCCAAGTTGTTATTACTAGAGGTTAAGACACCTGTTCTTCTTTCCTTCTCTCAAGCTGAAAAAAATGGAAATTATCTTTCTGGAAATGAAAGAACTCTGGTAAATAGAGGAAACTGGCACTTTAAGAAGAAGAAAAAGTATTCTGTGTACCATCTCCTGTAAGGCACAGTAGAGAGCTCCCCACGCAGTGGCACCTAGCTGTTGTGCAGAAAAGTGGTACCTGGAAAGCCTGCAGGACAATATTCAGAGTCTGGTTGCTCTCTGTAGACCAACCAGTGGGTGATGCAGGGTTGTCAGAGTTTCTGTGAGATCTACATTGCAGCATTAGTTAATGAAATCAGTAATTTCAGTTATTTCCATTCTGTTATCTTCTTGTACTTCCAAATAATATTATGCCTACAGAACACTGCAGTCTCCAGTATCTGTAAAATAACACAGGTGTCTAGTAAACTCCTACCCATTTACCAAAACACAGAAGACAAGCAGGAGCTGAGGAGTACTCAACAGTCATCTGCAATACGCAACACTGAAACTTCGCATTGAGGTCAGGTTTAAAATAGCAGTATATTTACATACTGTTTAAAAAAAGAATGAACCCACGTTTACCTAGTTTCAGAAGCGCATATGTGAAAATCTAAGACCTTCTGATAACGCTCTTCTCCATAAGCCTCTTCAAATATATTTTTGGTGGATACCTAACTTTCAATTCAGCCTCGTGACAGGCTTCAAAGGATGTGAAAGTGCCCGCATGGACGGCTGGTCACACCAGCCAAGTCTGCCTTCTCTGTTAATGGACCAGAGCAGCGAAGTGGAGCCTGTCAGCAAAGAGTAGTAAGAGGATTCCCAGTCTGTATGGAAAAAAAGGCTGTCTATTTAAAAGCGCTGTTTATTTAAGGTGTTTCCTGGAAAGACCTTTGCTGTCTGAGGGCTTGAAATTTAGACTGAACAGACCAGGTCCTTGGACAGCCAGCCCCCTCCCAGGCTGTGTGGGTGCAGCTATTGATGAACAAACGGGTTTCCATCTGCCTAAAGACAAAGGGCTGCTCTGCGCTAAATGGGATGCGGGCCTCGAGAGAGCGATAACGTGACAGCGGCGGCAGCCTCTGCTGCCGAGACCATCGGGCACTCCACTCGGGAAAGCAGTGAGTGCCTACCTTTCAGACAGGCGAGCAGCCACAGGCAAACCAGCAGAGTGGTGTCAAGTGGGGGATTCAGGTCTTTACAGATTAAGCCTTTACTTGCTTTTGAGCACGTATGACTCCATTTTTGATGAGCAGGTCCAGAAACATTTGATATATAGTTACAAAAGAATATTACCATCTCACCTGCTTCCCGAGCTGTTCTTGGCCTTACTCCTTTTAAGCTGCTAAAGGCCACCCTTCGTGCAGACGGCTGAAAAGCACGTGAGATCCTAAGCCTGGCTTCCTTTCAAGTCAAGCCCTGCAGAAAGATTAAATATATATATATGTATATATAAAAAATGAAATGTTCTTCTGGAAATACAGAACTGCAAATAAGTATTTGGGCAAGTAGAAAATAATTATCGGTAAATTCCACTTGTTGCAGACCCTTTGCCTCCACAACAAAAGCTGTATCACAGTTCTACGGTTTCGCTAACATTGGGAACATCGGCATCACCGTGCTGCTGCCGGACCTCTGCCGAACCGTTGGATCGCCACGTCTGGCACAGCAGCCGCTGCCGTCCGTACTCCGTGTAGTTGTACTCCGCGGTTGTACCCCGAGAAGAACACGAGCACGCTGCGCCACAGGGTGAGAAACACCCGTCCGGACCGAAGAGCGTCGGGCCTGCCGCCCGCTGTCTTGTCCGGACCTGCGGTCCGGAC